>JAXCGZ010017239.1:62500-96236 GCA_037179515.1 Halocaridina rubra | reverse complement strand
CTGGCCATAACTGTGGCTAGGTGTGTGTGTTAGTATGCAGCAATGTTTTATCAATATGTACACCTCCCTGTTAACCATGTTCAATTCTTGGTTGTTGTATCCATTTGAAGCATATTTGTATGAACTCATGTATGTCTGACGCCTTGGCGCAATAAATTAATAAAATATAAATTCATCTCTCTCTCTCTCTCTCTCTCTCTCACACTCTCTCTCTCTCTCTCTCTCTCTCTCACTCTCTCTCACTCTCTCTCTCTCTCTCACTCTCTCTCACACTCTCTCTCTCTCTCTCTCTCATTTTTTTGTTATGACATCCAGATGGTCATGTAAAATTGCCCCCATTGGGCCCGGGCACCAAGAAAATATTGAGAAGAAAAAGTAGAAGCTTAAGGATTAGGTAGAAATAGGGGAATGATAAACAGTAAGAAATGGATAGGCTAAAAGAATAATCAAAGTAATATGGCTGGATTAAGATATGGCATAATATATAGATAAATATTAGTAAATGTGTATTGAAATTATAGAATCATTTGACATTTTTAGCCTGGAATACCCATGGAAATTGCTTTAAATAAAGAATCCAAGCGGAAGACCCCAGCTGCCATTTCCTTCCGTGATGGCGAGAGATCGTTCGGCGAAGATGCGATGACGACTGGCATAAGGTTCCCTGCCGGTAGTTACGTCTACCTCCTCGATCTTCTTGGGAAGAAAGTGGACAATCCCATCGTGGGATTGTTTTCCAAAAGATTTCCTTATTATAATATAGAAGCCGACCCAGAGAGAGGGACTGTTCTCTTTAGATATGATGAGTAAGTATTTTGGTAGTAAGTTGGCATTACATTAGTTGTGAGCTTCAAGTTGTGTGTCTCATAGCTCTACAAATTAGTTAACTCATTCTGTTACTTTCATAACTTGCTTTAATAAGTCTATCTTAGATTGTAATCTAGAAATACTCATAGCTTACATTTGTCTTTGCATTCCTTTTCTATTCTCCCTTATGTATAAGTTTTACACACACTTTATTTATAATGGTTCATTTTACTGGTAGTCTGTCCAATACAATTTACTGGGTTTGTCAGTTTAACCCAGTTACCAGTGGTGTTCCACAAGGTTCTGTTTTTTTACCTCTGTTTCTTCTCTTAATCAGTGATTTCCAGTCCCCATCCCCCTCTCTTCACACCTTTGCTGACCTATTTTGATTAATTTAAGTAAAAAATTTTACTTTATGCTTATTCTTTTATAAAAGTTTTAACTCTTTTAGCAGATAATTCTTAGATCAAATAATATAGCAAGTTGATCTGTATGCCACAGTTTACTGTATGTTTATCAGCAGTGCGCAATAACACTTACCCGCCTAAGTTCTCATATATTTCGCCTTTCTCTCCATCTGGCATGTTCTATAATCGCAGTTAACATTTGGGTTTCATTTCGTATTTTATATATTTTTTTCTTTTTATTTGATATCTGTTAAGTCTTTTCTCATAGTATACATTTATGTCATCATTTTCTATATCTTATTATGCTACCATTTCCTGCAGTTCTCCTTGTACTTTCACTATTATGAGACCTTTTGCTCATCCATATATTGCTCATTTTTACAGTGAAACCGTTTATTCTGTGGAGGAATTAATGGCCCAGCTCTTGTCCTACGCCAGAGATATAGCAGCTGGCCACACTAATCAGAAGATCAAGGACTGCGTGTTAACCGTTCCGCCGTTCTTCAATCAAGCGGAAAGACGCGCTGTGTTGGATTCTGCGGACTTGGCTGGACTAAAGGTGTGTGAACACCTGTGAGTGTTTTTCTGAGATAACAACTTATGTGAATTTAGTGTTGTACATTATTTTGTAGATAATGCATTGTATCGCTATTTTTGTAGTTCTTGAGTGAAATTTATCTAAATACTGTATGTTGATTTTAAGAGGAATTTGATAAGATTTTTCAAAACATGTGCATAATTGGCTACCAAATATGACTCCACAAAAATTTACACTTCATAATCATTCATTAAATGAAAGAGAACATTAGTATTGACCTTGTTTTTTATTGTTTTATTTTTATTAGGTGTTGTCACTGATGTCAAGCAATGCAGCCGTGGCTCTAAACTACGGCATGTTCAGAAGAAAGGAGATCAACGAGACTGTTCAGAATATATTGTTTTTCGACATGGGGGCCTCATCGACAACTGCCACTGTGGCTTCATATCAGACTGTAAAAACTAAAGAGAAGGGATATACTGAGACTAATCCTCAGGTCACCATTTTGGGAGTTGGGTGAGTTAGATATATGTATTATTTTTGTAGTTGTATGAGTTGTGTATATTTTTTTTGGTGGCGTGTGTAGATGTGTGTGGTGTACACAACATTTTTTTTTCTTCTCTTTTCCGTTGCAGGTATGACAAAAGTCTCGGTGGACTCTTTGATGTTCAGGAAATAGTCGCGCGACATTTTTTCTCTCAACTTCTCTTTTCCATTACAGGTACGACAGAAGTCTTGGAGGCCTGGAGATGCAGTTGCGTCTAAGAGATTTCTTGGCCAAGAAGTTTACGGAAGTGAAAAAGACTTCGAACAGTGTGTATGATTCTCCGAGAGCCATGGCTAAACTCTTGAAAGAAGCTGGAAGGCTAAAGAAAGTTCTCTCGGCCAATACTGACCATCTAAGTCAGGTTAGAATATTAGATGTTTGTAAGGCATTTGACTTTTTTTGTGCATGCATGCTTTTTTTATGCAATAGAAAGAAATTTTTTTTTTTATGAAAAGTCTCGCTAATAATATGAAACTGGAACCAGATGATATAGTCCTCTGTGTACTGTGGATAAAAGATATGTGCTATACCGTTACTTTAAGCATATTTTTGTGTTTCACTATTAGTCCCCATTTGCGGGTTGACTCAGATGGATTGAAGTTGGGGAATTAAGGCTGGATGCCCTTTCCATTACCCCACTGTGGGCTTGATTGCGGGACCATCATCTCTCAAGTTGAGCACACTTCTGGTTACGTTATGGCAGGCCTCTGACCATCATCTGTAGTACTTAGCTTCAAATATTTTTCCTATCCAATATGAAGAAAGGAACCATTTTTTCTTTTGGGGATATGTTAAAGTAATCTATCCTTATTTTTCCTTCTTGACAAAAGAGGCAAATAAAGAGGATAAGGTAGTGTAATCTAGGTAATTTGTAATTTCCCTTCCCTGAAGTTTTATTTTTGCCATTAACGAAATGATTCAAGATATGAGAATTGAGAAGGAGTTCTCAAATCTTACCTCTTCAATTCTTTCATTATGGGTTTGGTCATCCACTTCTGAAGGCCTTGTCTTGTATGAAAAACGATATCTAGTACCAAACTTAGCTTCAGTTTTTTACTAATATTGCACTATATTTTTTCATTGTAGATTGAGGGCGTTCTTGACGAAGAAGATTTTAAGCTGCCTGTGACAAGAGAGGAGTTTGAATCGCTTTGTACGGATGTTTTCGAGCGTGTCACGGCCCCCGTGGATGCTGCGCTTATCTCTGCTGGAATGGATATTTCTGCAATTGACCAGGTGAATTTAAATTTGCAACTTGATTGCATTTCCTTATGGAAACTAGCCTAGCAGGGTGGCCACAACTGAACTTAAAAAGGAGGCAGCAGGCTTTTATCATAACCCATGCATACCCAACTATTGTAGCACACATTATGTAGCAAGGAATACATTCTTAGAGGAAATGCTCGCTAACCCTCTGCTCGTCTATCCCACTTATGACAGAGAATATGGATACAAGAATACTTGCTCACCTATCACCAATGATAGATTGTTTCAAATTACGTTATATACATTCATGTATGGAACTTTGCTCCTACTAAATTCGTTAGTATATTGCACTTTTCAATCATGCAGCCTTTAAATATGTTAATATTTAAAGATTGAAGTCCAAGAATATTTGTAAGCATTTTAGCTTATAGCACTTGACAAAGGATACTCACCTTACAGATATTGCATTAAATTTATATACTTAATATGAACGTTGACTGAGGGATATAATATCTTCTATAATGGCCCTCGAACTGAGTAATATTATATCTTCTAATATATTATGGCCTTCGAGCTGAGGAATATAATATATTCTAATGTACTATGGCCCTCGAACTTAGGGCTTTAATATCTTCTAATGTATTATAGCCCTTAAACTGAGGGATATATCATCTTCTAATTTTCTTTGACTTCGAACTGAAAATTATAATACAGTATCTTCAAATGTATTATAGTCCTCGAACTAAAGGTTGTAATATCTTCTAATGTTTTATGGCTCTCAACCTTAGGGATATAATGTCTTCTTATTTATTATGGCACTCAAACTGAAGGTTGTAGTTTTTCTGATGTATTACGGCTCTCGAACTGAGGGATATAATATCTTCTAATGTTTTATTCCCAACAAAGTGAGGGATATAATATCTTATAATTTTCTATGGCCCATGAAATGAGGGATATAATACCTTCTATTATGGCCCTCGAATTTAAGATTTATAATATCTGATGTATTATGTGCCTGAGGAATTGATTTCTAGAGTTGATGCTTTCTTTAATGGTTACTCTCTTTAGAAAAATATAATCTTTCATTCTTTTGCTGTGAAACACCATATCTTTAACTCTTGCATATGACTGCCATTTACAAGGTGATAAATTAAATTTAGGTTCAAAAAGTCTTGCTTTTCATTTTGATTTATGTATAATGCACATATTAAAAAAGTATATCAGATTACTTATCACACACGCCTAAAACATACGTGTGCTAATGAAAACCTAGTACTGTATACTATAGTAACTGTCCCAACAGTTAATAGATCCATTTCATAATTATGTTCCCAAGATATTAATATTTTGATAAAAAAGGAACTGAAGGACACCACCATATAATCCTTTATATTATATAGTTTTAATAAAAATATATTTATCAAGAACTTCTTCTGAAACATACTTTACAGTTCATTATCGTTGGAGGCTCAACTCGAATCCCAAGAGTTCAGTCATTATTACAAGAAGTTTGGGGCCGCGAACTTGGCAAGAACATAAATGCGGACGAAGCAGCTGCCATGGGTGCCGTGTATAGGGCTGCAGATCTGGGACAGGGCTTCAAAGTCAAGAAATTTCACGTGAAGGAAGCTGTAATTTTCCCCATTGAGGTATGTAGTTGGCATATATTTGCCAAAACAATGTTATGTCCTCTCTTTATACCAACATGACACCTAGCTACAACTGAAGGTCTTTTGGACTTGATTAGGACTGACCAGGACAGCTTTATGTTACAGATTTCCTTTGTTTACAGTTCTTTTTTTATGCCTACATCTACGCTGCTTATTGGGTGTTTGTTACGCATCTCTTACTATCCCTTCCTATCTGACAAGTCACAACACTCCCATCTCATCTTCTCTTTACTCTCTTTCTTCTATTCTTGGTGCCCGGGCCCGATGAGGGCAGAGTTTGTGCCCTCTCTGGTGTCACTCATAAAAAAAATATTCCAAAGTAAGGCGAGGCTATAGCAAGGCCGGGCTTCCTCTTACCTTGTACATCCTCACCTTGTTCTCCTGCTTGAAAAAATTCGGAGAGATTGGGATTGCTAGCCCTTGGCTCCCATTATCCCCTACATATGACTCCTTCAACACTGATGACAAGTGAGGTAGTCTCCATTCTCTGTCACTAAGGAATATATGAATATACAGGGGCCATAGTCCCCCTTATAAGGGGTGTGGCTAAGTCGGAGCAAAAACATGACTCTGAGGGAAAATATACACAGGAGGGGAGTCTTAGTCCCCTTGCTCCGCCCAATTGAGTTAACTTTTGTGACACGCAGGGAAACATGGAGGAGGTATTTTTACCCCCCTTTGGGGGAAATGATTTTATATATACTATGTAAAGTGTTGTACTGTAATATAGAAGGCTATATATGTATATTAGTTTGACAACTTAACTAAGACTTTTTTTTCTCAATGCTTTATAATTTAACTATAACTTATTAAAACGAATGGGGTCGTCACAACTATTACAGATGAAACAAGGTAGTCATATTTTATACATTAACTAGCAACATTTCTCAAACAAGGATGCTAATACCATGAAATAATATATATTGCTTCTGTTTTAAGAGTTTAAGGAATTTTCTTTGGATGGCATATATTGGTTGTGAATATTTTGCAGGTTGATTTTGAGCGTCAGATAGAGAACGACGATGGCTCGTCTTCTGTGAAGACCGTCAAACGATCCCTGTTTGCATTGAATAATAACTACCCACAGAAAAAAGTAATGACATTCAACAAACACACAGCGGATTTCAACTTCTTTGTTAATTACGGTGATTTAAGTCACCTTCCTAAGAATGAGAAATTGTAAGTATCTGATAGTTTTCAAGACTAAATTTACATTAATTTTTTAGATTATTCTTGGTATGTAATCATGAGATTCTATGAGAGTTTTTCAGGGCTCTGGATGGTGTAATAAATTATATTTCTGGATTTATGCATCACTATCGATCCCTAATATTGGAATGGATATGGGCAGAGCATGGATGGGGAATAATGGGTTGATGCCTTTCCGAGCACCCAATGGTGGCTTGATCAGGGGTCAGTCAGCTCCCTGAGCTGAGCACTAACCACTCGACCACTTTGGTCCCCTTGGGTTATGGACAGTATATTGTTCAGTATTCCTTTTCTTTGCCCCCATTGAATACTTACGTAACATTCATAATTTTACAGGGCTGCAAATGCAAATAATATCTCCTTCATCGAAGTGTCTGGCGTGACTTCTGCTTTCCAGAAGCACCAACAGGAGGGCAGTGAATCAAAGGGTATTAAGGTATGTCTCTACTATGCATTAGGCTTTCTCTTCATTATCAATTAATTTTATACTGGTGTAACTTTTTGGTGCATATTATAGATATTAACCTTGGATACAGTAACTGGTAAAATATACTTGGGGGTGTATTAAAGCCTGAAATTCAAGTTGGTATGGGATGTTTTTAACCCTATACCTATGGCTTTGTTATGGAACACGTTCTTTTAAGGTGTGACGTGCGAGGGGTACTCGTTTCTACTCAGTATATGGCCTCATTCCCCCTTGTAAGGAGGGTGGCCGAGCTAAGAAACACTCATCCACTACATATCACATATACCTTAACTGCTCCTCTTAGCTCTTTGGGGATTACCTTGAGCGGTAATGAAGTGGATATCAGTAGCTTGCATCTGTTGTCATGTTCCATACATGAGTCGGTTTTATCCAATTCAGGGACTTTAAGTCAGTAGCCTTTGTGATGTAATGGGGAACTGTACGAAAATTTAACTCTGAAGTGTAATTAATTTCGTTGAATGCTCACAGGGAAAGGATTAACTAGCTGTATCCTACAGAAGCAGCAAGCTGGTTACAAATAAATAAAAGAAGGCAGGCATCAGGGTTTCATTAACCAGCCTATCCTCACCTTTAACATTAGTTTTTAGTGGCAAGAGAAAAATTTCCAAGAGACTGGAATTGATGCTGTTAGTATTAGTTGTTCAGTTAGTTATTTTTACTCCCACAGTTACGGATCTTACGATATCCTTGGAATATAGGAATAATGTGTTTTGGATCAGTTAAAGATTAATGACCCCCAGTACATTAAATAACTCCGTAAATTATTAGGTTAGGTTAGACATTAACGTAGCCTAACTAACCTTACCTTATTTAACAAAAGTTAAGGGATATAATTAGTTTTTATTTATTTTTTTTTATTTTTTTTAAATATATCAAATTTCAGGTTGTATTTACACATTTAACATTTTGATTCTAGGCACACTTCAACATGGATGACTTTGGCGTGTTAACTCTTGGAGCAATGGAAACTGTCTTTGAGAAGAGCATGTTGGTGGAAGATGACAAGCCCAAGGAGGAAGAATCCACTCTTTCAAAACTTGGTAGCACAATTAGTAAGCTTTTTTCAGGTGAGGGGGTTTCTGCATGTCTAAAACCGTAGTGTGCCAAGGCTTGATAAGAATCAACTATTCTCAGTATCAGATTTTTTTAAATTGTACCTAATATTAGATGATATTGTACTTTGAATTCAATTAGAGGGACTTGTGTGAATAATAACATTTGGTATTTCATTTCTTTTGGAAATTTCAGTTTTTTTTTTAGTTGTAACTTACATTAGAGGATTTTGTACTTTGAGAGGGACTTGTTTGAATAATTTCTTTTGGTATTTCAATTTTATTAATTGTAACCTTATGAATTGTACCTTACGTTAGGTGATATTGTACTTTGAAGTCACTTGAAGAACTTGTGTGAATAATTTCATTTGCCAATTTAAATATTTTTTAATTGTACATTACATTAGAAGATATTGTACTTTGAATTCACTTGAAGGAATTGTTTGAATAATTTCTTTTGCTAATATCAAATATTTTTCAATTGTACCTTACATTAAATGATATTGTAATTTAAATTCACTTAGAGGGACTTGTTTGAATGATTTCTTGAGCTGCAAGAAGAGAAAATGGCTTACATATCTACATCTATAATTATCTTAGCCTTGGCACAGTAAATGTTCACTACTATGTATCAATTACTATGTACATTTTGTATCATATGTTTTTCTTCCACAAGTACTGCACTTTGGTTGGGTATTATGTAGTTTGCAAGAATTTACTTGAATTTTTTTGTAGAATGTGATCAGATTGTTTTATTGTCTCTTTTGGTCCCCATTTGGGGATGGACACAGATGGATTGAAGCTGGGGGATTAAGACTGGATGCCCTTCCCATTGCCCCACAGTGGGCTCAAATGTTTATTTTTTCACCTCCAGAGTCGAGCACTCTTCCAGTTATGCTACAGTGTTTACTAGAAGGTGATTTGTATATTTCCCATAATCTGCTGGTTTTGGCCCACAGTTGCTGCCAATATATTTCTGTCCCCTTCATCCTTGGAAGTTTATTAAAATATCTTATGAAAAGAATTGAAGCTGCCAAAACCATATATATGATGGTGTTCCTTTTACCGATTCACATTGTTCCTTATCTTTTTGAAATCCACAAGAGTTATGTTGCCGTAAACTTTTTTTTTCCCCCTCCACCGGGACAGACAAAATCTGACCTCATCAATAAAGGCCTGGACATGAGAAAACACCAATACGAAGGTAAAGAAAAAGGTTAAAGACAAGGCAGAGGTGAGGTAATGTTATATAAGAGAATACGAAAGACAGAAAAAAGTCGAAGTACAGAGGACCTAGAGATATGGAGGATTAGGCCCTGAGATGACAATAGATCCGCTTTTTGAAGGATGATAGGACATAAGAATTAGGAAAGATAGAAGGAGGAAGAGAGTTTCAGAGTCTGGAGGTAGATGGGAAGAAGCAGTCGCTGCACCGACCAATCTGGAAGCTACAAATCTTCACTCAGTTGGACAAATTTAAGGAGTGATAATTTATATATATATATACCTAGTTCTTAGCATAGTGTGAAGATTGGTTCTCAGAAGTGTCGGGTAATGTGAAAATCGCGTAATGTAACGAGTCATTTTCCATAAGAAAATTTATAATGGGCATAGATACGTTTTACAACCGTACATAGACACACTATTCCAAAGATATAAGATAAGTAAAACATATAATTTTAAGTACATAACAAAGCAGAAAGACCTGTAGTTATTTATATTAACATGCACATAGTTTAGAGTATAAAAGATATACAGATTTACTGTACAGTAAACAAATTAATGCACTCTATTATGCGGTGGGCAACAGGCATGCACTGGGACGTGCATGATGGCGGTGAGCACGAGGATGCGGGAGAACGAACATCTATCAGCAAACGTTTTGCTCTCGCACGCTTTTTCCCCGACAATATTATATGGCAAGTTTGTTTGCTGTTTGTTCTTAATGCTTTTTTTTCCATTCTCTCCATAATATCTGATCGCATTAAGCGGTAGAAGACTAGGAGGATGAGGGAGAACGAACCTCTTTCTGCAAACGTTTTTCTGCCTCCGTATCAGCTGATGCACTCTCGCACGCCATTTCCCTGACAATATATTATATCGCAAGCTTATTCGCTGTTTGTTCTTAATGCTTTTTTTCCATTTTCTCCATAATATTTAATCGCATTAAGTGGTAAAAGAGGAGGAGGAAGTGGGAGAACGAACCTCTTATCTGCAAACGTTTTTCCGCCTCCATATAAGCTGATGCACTCTCGCACGCCATTTCCCTGATGATATTATATCGCAAGTTTATTCGCTGTTCTTAATGCTTTTTTCCCCATTCTCTCCATAATATCTAATCGCATTAAGCGCTAAAAGAGGAGTAGGATGTGAGAGAACAAATCTCTATCTGCAAACGTTTTTCCACCTCCGTATCAGCTGATGCACTCTCGCACGCTATTTCCCTGACAATATTATATCGCACGTTTGTTTGCTGTTTGTTCTTAATGCTTGTTTTCCATTCTTTCCATAATATCCGATTGCATTAAGCGGTAGAAGAGGAGGAGGATGAGGGAGGATGAACCTTTATCTGCAAACATTTTTCCGCCTCCATATCAGCTGATGCGCTCTCGCACGCTTTTTTTCCAGACGATATACAAACCTTAACACAAACACAGTTAGAACAAGCGATATATCCACCCAGTATGCTGGGTAAAGAGACACTGAAGCACATGGCAGCATGGAGAGAAAGTGCCTCAGAGGCGGTCGATTATTTACGAAAATGAAATGTTTTTTTCTAAGTTTTTTGCATGGGTGTTATTCGTGTATTTCGTATTTTTTTTATTATTTTTCCAATTTCGCAGATTTCAAAAACGCGTAAAAAACAAATTGGGTGAATATATATATATATATATATATATATATATATATATATATATATATATATATATATATATATATATATATATATATATATATATATATATATATATATATATATATATATATATATATATATATATATATATATATATATATATATATATACATACGCTGTAACCCCTCGCTATTTCGCAGTTCACCTATCGCGTATTCAGTGCATCGCAGATTTTATTTTGGGATTTTTTTTTTTTTTAATAAATGTATTGTGACACCAGGATGGGCCAAAAATGATAAATTAAGACAGCCTTTATCAGGCTGTAAAGAGAAACAGAGATGGAGAGTGTAATGACCTGTCAAATGTGAAGGGATTTAAAAGATGTGTAATGAATATCCAGCTCTCTGCTGGGTTTTAATATACCTCTGCATTACTTTCATGATGTCTATTCCAATAATTCTCCTTAGATCTTATTATTATTATTATTATTGGCGATAATAATTTTCCTTTGATGATGATTATGGAGATTATTATCATTATTATTATTATCGTTATTATTATTATTATTATTATTATTAAGGGCTCATCATTGTTTGTACGTCTGTTGGTTTATTTACTTTAATAACTGTGTACAGTGCCCCTCCCTAGTTTGCTGGGACAAAGAGAGTTTGGGCGGTTGGGTAGAATAGAATGTTGGAGAGAGAGAGAGATATCTTTAATTAGCTCTTGTTCATTCAACCAAAACTACATTATTTATTGTAAAAATAATGTTTTAATTACAAATTCGTAATAATAATGATAATAATAAAATAATAATAATAATAGTAATAATAATAATAATCTCCACAATCATCATCAAAGGAAAATTATTGTTGCCAATAATAATAATAATAATAAAATAATAACAATGATAATAATAATAATATCTGAGGAGAATTTTTGGAATAGACATCATAAAAGTAATGCAGAGGTATATTAAAAGCCAGCAGAGAGCTGGATATTCATTACACATCTTTTATAATCCCTTCACTTCTGACAGGTCATTACACTCTCCATCTCTGTTTCTCTTTACAGCCTGATAAAGGCTGTTTTATTTTATAATTTTTGGCCCGTCCTGGTGTCATAATCATCTGTAAATTTTTATTTATTTATTTATTTATTTATTTATTTTTTGTGTTCCTACTTTGCGGAAATTCACCTATCGCGGCCGGTCCCGGAACCGAACCCCCGTGATAAATGAGGGATTACATTATATATATATATATATATATATATATATATATATATATATATATATATATATATATATATATATATATATATATATATATATATATATATATATATATATATATATATATATATATATATATCATGTGTGACACTGTGACGGGCCAGATAATGGCCCTCACTAGGCCCGGGAACGAAGAGAACATTGAGAAGGCGAAAAAGTAGCAGTTTGCGGACAACACATTAAGAAAAGGGCAGTGTGATAGAATAGCCAAAGTAATGAAGAACTAGAAATATGGCAGGATTAGGTCCCGAGATGAAAATAGATCTGCGTTTTGGATGATGAATTGTCATGAGTTAGGGAAGACAAAAGGAGGAGATGTTATTATAGGCATAGTCTACAGTTTAGTTTCTACGTTATAGGAAAAGTTCTGTGAAAATGTTATTTCAATTAATATGCATTTGAAACACATCACAGCACCCATTTAAAGATAACAGTTTTTGATGCAATTATTGTTTTTTTTTAGGTGTTCAAAGCTCAGAATCACATTTAATCCATTCAAATGGTCTTATTTTAACTAATCACTTCGTAGTTGTAATTGTGTGCTTTCCGTGGCAAAGTGGTAGCATCAGCGACTTTGAGGCATCAGGTCGAGGGTTCTTGGTCTGCTACGATCTGAGGATAGAGCATTCAGTCAGGGTAATGATCAACTCTGCCAAAACCAGAGTCCTTTGCAAGAAGACGCCGTCCTAGGCCATAGTGAAAAAGGGAGTCCTTATGTTAAGAATTTCCAATAGTCACACTCTAAATAGTGTCTCGCAGTAAACACATGTAATTTAGCTGTAATCTGTTGTTATAAATGACTGTGTCTTGCGATGCACTGTATCCTTGAATAATTTAACACTGAATAAACCCCCTCATGTATTTATAATACAGTTAAGTAAATACTGTAGAAGGTTTTTATTAGTTTATAGTAGTGGGTGTCTGTACAGCACTACTTCAGAAGGTCTTCGTATACCTTTTTATTTATATGATATAAAAACGTGTAAAATGAGGCTTTCATATATAAAATGAGACTTTCGTAACAGTTTTCAGGGAGTGCCAAATTGGCAAATGTGTATTTTGTCACATATAGTAGTGTATTTACTTGATCATATATATATATATATATATATATATATATATATATATATATATATATATATATATATATATATATATATATATATATTATATATATATATATATATATATATATATATATATATATATATATATATATTCCTTTTTGTTTTTAAGCTACCAGTCACAAATTCCTGTAAATTTTCGTTTCAACCTTGGAATAGGTGATATTAGGGGAAGGAGGCAAGTGCAAATGGGGAAAAGGTATGATGGAAGCCTCTTCTTCCCCCCTTCTTGGTCGTTACGACTACCCAAAAGGGTTCCTTGGGATATTTCTTCTTTTTGGTATAAATATTATTCTGTGTGGAAAGGCAACTCGCCGCTGAGCTGTCTGTTAAGGTCCAGGGATCCTGTAAAGATTGGTGATCCCAGTACATTAGGTAATCCCGTACATTGTTTTAGGTTAGGTTAGGTATTAGTCCAACCTAACCTAACAATTTACAGGGCTATTTAATGTACTGGAGGTCACATCTCTGCCTGATCCGGATCCAGATCTCATGGTGTTATTTTTATGAAGTTCTTTTTACTTATTTTCACTTTACTTCCAGGTATAATAACCTACAGTTTAATTTCCACCTTTATTAACAACTGATGAATTTAATCTTGTTTCGATATTTTGCATTTTTCAGGATCGGAAGATGAAAAATCCGAGGACAAGGACAAGGAAAATAAAACAGGCGAAGATGTTGAAAAGAAATCCAAAGGAGGAAAGGAAGAAACAGATCAAAAGAAAGAAAATGGCAAGAAAGAAGAGAAGAATACCGAAGAGGCAGGCAAGGATGCAGAGAAAGAATTGAAACCTAAACTGGTGACTGTGAAAGAAGAACTAAATTTCACCATCAAATATCTAGATATACCAAGTCCTAGTCCAGAAGCCTTTAAGGCATCTAAAAAGAAGTAAGTTGTAAATGTTCACAAACGTCAGAATTAATTTTCTACATAACTACACAGTGTCCTCGCTTAGGAACCTTTAGATATATATATGAAGAAGTAAGTTTTAAATGTATGTGATATTCAAAACTTCTTAATTTTATTCATCTCAACACCATGTCTTTGCTTAGGAGCCTATAGATATATGATGAGCTAAGGTTTAAATGTATATGATGGTCAGAATTTCATAATTTTATACATAACTGTATCTTGCCTCCTCTTAGTAGCTTTCAGATATACAGTATATATGAAGCAGTAAGTTTTATAGGTAAGTTTTAGATGTATATGCAGAGTTTTGTAATTTTTTATATCGCTACCCAGTGTCCTCGCTTAGGAGCCTTTCGATATATATATGAAGAAGTAACTTTTAAATGTACACTCAGTTTGCTTTTTACGCGTGTTTAAAATATGCTAAATTGGATTAACGCCCCCCCCAAAAACAGTAAAAAAAATGAAATACACAAATAACGCCTGCGCAAAAAATTCGAAAAACAAAATTTTCATTTTAGTAAATAAGCGATCGCCTCGGAGGCACTTTTCCGCCATGCTGTCATGTGCTTCAGTGTCTTTTTACCCAGCATACTGCGTGGATATATCGCTTGTTTTAACTATGTTTGTGTTAAGGTTTGTATTTCCAGTGCTTTTTATTTTACAGATTATATACTGTACTATCATGGCCAGTAAACACCCAGGAAAAGACTTTGTTACGTACTTATAAAATACGTTATACTTATCTTATATCTTTGGCATGGTGTGTCTATGTACAGTTGTGAAAACTATCTATGCCCATTATCGTTGTTTCTTATGGAAAATCACTCGTTACATTACGCGATTTTTACATTATGCGTTACTTTTGAGAACCTATCTTCGCATTATTCCAAGAACTGGGGGTATATGAGTTAGAATTTTGTAAGTTTATATTAACTACACCGTGTCCTCACTTAAGAGCCATTAGATATATATACGAATAAGTAAATTTTAAATGTATATGATGGCCAGAATTTCCTTATTTTATACATAAGATTTTCCTTGCTTAGGAGCCTTTAGATATATATATATAAGAAGTAAGTTTCATAAGTATATGATGGTCAGAATTTTTTAATTTTATATGTAACTAATCAGTGTCCTCACTCAGAGGCCTTTTGTTATATATACAAAGAAGGAAGTTTTAAAAGTATATGATGGTCAGAATTTCGTAATTATATATGTAACTAAACCATGTCCTCGCTTAGGAGCCTTCCGATATATGTACTATATATGGAAAAGTAAGTGATAAAAGAATATGGTTAGAATTTCTTAATTTTATATGTAATTATAATGTGTCATTGCTTAGGAGCATATATATATATATATATATATATATATATATATATATATATATATATATATATATATATATATATATATATATATGGAAGGAAAAGCTAATTAAATAAAACAGCGAAAATATATATGTATAAAGTACTTATTAATTTCGTGACCTAAACTGGTCACCTTCTCAAAGTAGAATGGCAAGAGATACAACTAGCAAAACAGAAGAAAACTTGAAAAGAAGGAGACAAAAGAGCCGCCCAGTAGTCATAAACATGGGATTAATAGATAACAATCTTAAATGCCCGCCGGGGTTAGTCAGTAATCCCCACAAACAATGTGGGGATATATATATATATATATATATATATATATATATATATATATATATATATATATATATATATATATATATATATATATATATATATATATATGTATGTGGTTACCTAATTGTGATAACCTAATTGTGTTTACGGGAAAGAGCCCAAAGCTCGTATCTTCCCGTCTCCTGATCGGTTCCATTTTATACTTAGTGATACTTATCATACCTGTCCTTAAAACTATGGATTGAGATAGCATTAACTACCTCCTTGCTTAGCCAATTCCAATTATCAACTACTCTTACACTGAAAAAGTATTTCCTTACATCCTGCAAAGAAGTTTTCTTACGAAGCTTCAAACTATGACCTCTAGTTCTAGAGCCAGCCATATCAAAATATCGATTCCTATCCACTGTATCATAACCATGAAGGAATTTAAAGACTGTCACCATATCCCCCCTCACTCTTCTAGCTTCGAGTGATGGTAAGTCTAATTCCCTCAGCCTCTCATCATAACTGAGATTGCGTATTTCTGGCACCAGTTTCGTGGCATGTCTTTGAACTTTTTCAAGCTTAGCTATGTGCTTTTTCAAGTGCGGATTCCAAAAGGGGGCTGCATATTCGAGTTTTGGCCTCACATAGGTTACATAAATATTTCTGAACATTTCCTTGTCCATGTGCCTGAAGGCTACCCTTACATTTGATAAGAATGCATATGCTGCCCTTACTATGCCATTTATATGTATTTCTGGAGACAAATCTGCCAGTATGTTTACTCCTAGATCTCTCTCATTTTCTGTCTCTTGAAGTTGTACTCCAGCCACCGAGTAGTCAAGCTTGGGCCTTCTTGCACTTGTACCCATTCTCATTACCTTACAATTTGAAGTATTGAATTTCATTAGCCACTTTTCTGACCACTCATGCAGATTATTTAGATCCTCCTGAAGTTCTCTACCATTATTCTCGTTTTTTACTTTCTTCACAATCTTTGCATCATCTGCAAACATATTCATGAATGAATTTACAGACTCTGGTAGGTCATTTACACATACAAGGAACAAAAGTGGCCCTAAAACTGAACCCTGTGGAACTCCACTACTAACTCTTCTCCATTCAGACACTGAGTGCCTTACTCTAACCCTCTGTTCCCTTCCTTCTAAGTAAGTTTTTATCCATTCCAAAACATTTCCACCTATTTTAGCCATTGATTGCAGCTTCCTAATAAGTCTCCCATGTGGAACAGTATCAAACGCTTTCTGGAAGTCTAGGAATATGCAATCTGCCCAGCCCTCTCTTTCCTGTAAGATTTGGCTTACCTCATCATAAAATTCTAATAAGTTTGTTACTGTTGATCTACCTTCTCTGAAGCCATGTTGCCTCACTGACAAATAGTTGAAGGATTCCAAGTGAAGAGAGATATGTTTCCTTAGTAGTTTCTCCATAAGTTTGCAAACTATGCTGGTCAAGGAAATTGGTCTATAGTTCAGAGCCGTATCCCTCCTTCCCTTTTTGAAGATAGGTATCACATTTGCTTGTTTCCAGCATCTTGGAATCTCCCCCGACTCCAGTGACTCCTTAAATATGATACTTAGTGCCACTGATATTGTGTTTGCGCATTTTTTAAGCACATGAGGGGATATGTCATCAGGACCTGTAGCTTTATGAACATCTAAATCCATCAGCGCTTTGCATACCTCTGTGGCTGTAAGGTTGATGTTCTCTAATACCGGCCCTTGAGCTTCTATCACTGCAATCTGAGGGGGTGGGGTATTTTCTGCTGTAAATACTGACTGAAACTCCTTGTTCAATTCTTTGCAGATCTCTTCATCCGTCTCAGTGATGCTTCCATCTGCTCTCTTTAGCCTTAAAACCTGTTCTTTTACCTTCAGTTTTCCTCTGATAAAGCTGTGGAAAAGCTTGGGATTTTCTTTAGCCTTCCTGGTGATGTCCCTCTCATAGTCTCTCTCTGCCTCTCTCCTTTTACTTAGGTAGTCATTTCTTGCTCTTTTGTAGGTTTGCCAGGCATTTATGTTTTTTCTCCTCCTATACCTTTTCCAGCATTTGTCTCTCCACTCCTTAGCTCTTTTGCACCCATTATCGAACCATTTCTCTCTGGCATGAATTACACCTACTTTGGTGACAGGTATGCAGCAGTCTACTATCTTCCCATATTTCTCACAAAAGATGTCATACATTTCTTGTACAGATTTGTTGTAAAATAAAGTTCTCCAGTCAATAACTGCAAAAAGCTCATTCATTTTGATGTAATCTCCTTTCGGGTAGTTCCTCCTCATGTCCTCAGTGCCTCTACTCTCAGGAAGAATATCTTCAATGATATACTCCATCAACAACACACAGTGGTCACTCTTTCCAATTGGTGGTTCATACTCAATATTTTCAATATCCAACACATTATCTGTGAACACTAGATCAAGTAGTGATGGCTCATCCCCACCCCTGGCCCTTGTTGGTTCCATTACATGTTGGTGTAGGAAATTCCCTTGTACGCAATCTAGGAATCTTGTCCCGAATGAGTCCTCACCACTGTGTGGGTCAAGATTTATCCAATCTATCTCTTTATGATTAAAGTCTCCCATAATCAAAATCCTACATTTTTTTTCCCGTGCCATGTTAACAACTGAGTTTATGACTTCAATAGTACCTATATGACTTTCCTCATAAACTTCAAGCCTATTTTGGTTCCTTGGTGGGTTATATACAACAGTTATTATAATGCTCTCTGATATATATATGTGTATATATATATAATTACTATTATTAAGATTCTTTTGTTAATATAATTTAGCCAAGTATGGACTTTAATTCCTTTTGCGGCCTGTTTGTGGGGATTACTGACTAACCCCGGTGGGCATTTTAGATTATCTATTAATCCCATGTTTATGACTCCTGGGCGGCTCTTTTGTCTCCTTCTTTTCAAGTTTTCTTCTGTTTTGCTAGTTGTATCTCTTGCCATTGTACTTTGAGAAGGTGACCAGTTTAGGTCACGAAATTAATAAGTAATTTATATATATATATTTTCGTTGTGTTATTTAATGGGCTTTTCCTTCCATTTTAGACTGTATGTTAACAGTTCAGTGTCATTAATATATATATATATATATATATATATATATATATATATATATATATATATATATATATATATATATATATATATATATATATATATATCATTATCTACCCTGGCTGTTTCCCCATTTAATATATATATATATATATATATATATCATATATCTACCCTGGCTGTATATATATATATATATATATATATATATATATATATATATATATATATATATATATATATATATATATATATATATATATATATATATATATATATATATATATTAATAACACTGAACTGTTAACATACAGTCTAAAATGGAAGGAAAAGCCCATTAAATAAAACAACGAATATATATATATATATATATATATATATATATATATATATATATATATATATATATATATATATATATATATATATATATATATATATATATATATATATATATATATATATATATATATATATATATATATATATATATATATATATATATATATATATATATATATGAATGATTGGTAAGTTGGCCATCACACCAACTTCCTGTTGAAAGACTATGACTGAAGGTATTAGGATACAACTAGGACTGCTCTAGACAGCTCTGGGTTGAGTCTTCCTTCAGGACAGTTTTTTCCTTATGCCTACATCTACACTGAATATTCTGGCCTATTCATTAGACATCTCTTGCTATTCCATTACATTTGACAAGTCACAACACTGCCCTCATCTGTCTCTTTTCCTCATATTTGCTATTATTTATGGTAGGTCCACAGCTTATGGCTCCCAGTACCCAGCATAGAGGGGTGCATAGAATCTCCAGGGATCTTGTTGACTCCACTATTGGCTTGAGGGCAGACATGCCTGGTGATAGTAATGGTTCTGCCCTTAACCTTACACCTCCCAATAAATATGCTTCTTTCACTGTTTACTATTCTTACATTCGTGGCCTGAACTCTAATCTTTCGTTTGTGGAGCAGCACCTGGATACTTTCCGCCCTAACCTCCTCCTCCAGCTGTCTATCCATGCTTCCACTGACCCATTTCAAATCTCACTATAACCTGTTTACTTGTTCCAAAGGTGGGGTCTGTGCCTATTGCAACACTAACACTCCTATTGCAAGGCTCATGGACCTTGAATCTCCTGACTTTGATGTTCTCTGGCTTAAAATCTATCTCTCCACTAGCACAATATTCCTTTGCTTTTGCTACTGTTCTCCAAACTCCACCGAGTTTGTGTCTTTCATTGATTATCTGTCCTCGTCCCAAAAGTCCTTGCTATCTTCTCACCCATATGCCAAAGTTCTCTATATTGGAGACTTCAATGTACACCATAGTGAGTGGCTTAATTCTTCTCACACTGATATGGGAGGAAGTGAGGCCCTTGCTTTCTCTATTGCTCATGATCTGGAGCAAATTATTAAACGTCTTTCTCGTGTTCCTGATCGAAGCGAACATGCAGCCAATACTCTTGAACTATTTCCTACTTCTAACCCTTCAAACAACTCTTATTCTGTGCTTTCCCCTCATGGTAAATCTGACCACTCTGTGATCTCAATCTCTTCTATTTTTGCTCCCCCTCCACCAATCTCTCCTACTCAGCGCAGCCTTTGGCACATTGAGCATACCCAATGTGAAAATTTGCGTAACTTCCTCTTTGACTTCTCTTGGGATGATTAGTGCTTTTGGTCCTGCAACCCTGATTAGGTAGCCCCAAAAATTGCCAAGATCATGACCTCGGGAATGGAGGCGTACAACCCCTCCTCTACGAAAAATTTCCCTCCCCCTAAACCTTGGTTTGACCGTGCCGGCTCCATGGCTATCCAGGCCAGGAATCGGGGACACCGTTCTTACCAAGCCTCACCTTCCAATTTAACTCGCTCTGCTTTTAATGTAGCTAGGAATCACTGTACTACTCAGATTCGAAGGTCTAAGGCTTCCTTTATAAGAAGGAATGTTGATGATCTTACCTCCTATCCCACTGACAAATGTTTCTGCTCCTTAGCCAAAAACTTCTGTAACTCAAGCTTTTCCCCTCTCATTCGTTCTGCTGGTTCTATAGCTTGCTCTCCCACTGACAAGTTTCGAAACTTTGCTCAATGCTCACGTCTTGACATGCCTTGAATCTAACTCACTTATCTCCGATCACCAGTACGGCTTCCGCAAGACAAGATCCACTGGTGACCTGTTGCATCTTACTCATGTATGGTCATCTTCTCTGAGGATCTATGGGGAATCCTTTGTCATCGCCTTTGATATCTCTAAGGCTTTTGACAGAGTCTGACACAAGGCTAGGTTGGGCAAACTCCCTGCCTATGGCTTTACCCCTTCTCTCTGTTCCCTGATTTCGTTTTCTTTCTGACAGTTTTATATCTGTAGTTGTTGATGGTGTGATATCTAGCCCTTTCTCTGTTACCAGTGTTGTTCCACAGGGCTCTGTTCTTTCATCTACTCCGATCCTTCTCTTCATCAGTGATCATCTATAGTCCCCATCTTCCTCTCTTTTTCATGCCTTTGCTGACGATTCTACCTTCACTTTTCCTCTGCCTTTTCTTCACAACCTACATCTGCTACTTGTAGTCAGTTTAGTATCACTCTTTCTTCTACTCTCACCTCCAATTTGAAGAGGGTATCTGAGTGGGACACTCAAAATTTAGTTAAATTCTATGCCTCCAAGACAGTCTTTGGCTATCTCTTTATCTTCTTCTCCTCCTGATAACCCTATTGTCTTCGAAGCTAACGAAATTTACCCGCTTAATTCTATCAACATAGGAATCCATATAGACTTTTACTTCTTGGAGGAATCACATAATTCAAATTTTTGAAGCTGCATCCAAAATTGGGGATTCTATTTCATTTTCGTTATTACTTTAACTCTTCATAGTTACTTGAAATCTATAAAGGTCTTATCTGTCCTTGCTTAGAATACTGTTCACACATCTGGGGTGCTTCTTCTTATACTTATCTCCTTGATAGGGTTGAATCTAAGGCAGTCAGACTCATTAATGATCCTTCTCTTACTTCTAATCTGGATTCTCTCTCTCTTTGCCGTAAGGTATCATCCTTTTCTCTTTTCTATCACTACTACTTCCTTCGCTGATCTGATGAGTTGGCGAGTTGCATCTCTCCCCCGCTGCCGAGGCCGCGTAACACTTGACAAGTGGCCTCATCTCACAGCTATTGTGTGGAGATTTGTAGCTCGCAGATTGGTTGGTGCAGCGACTGCTTCTTCCCATTTACCTCCAGACTCTGGAACTCTCTTCCTCCTTCTGTCTTCCTAAATTCCTATGACCTAACTTTCTTCAAAAAGTGGATCTATGGTCATCTCAGGGCCTAATGCTCCATATCTCGTGGTCCTCTGTACTTTGACTGTTTCTGTCATTTTCCTTTGTGTAACATTACCTCAGTCTTTTCCTTCGTCTTGGTGTTTTCATGTACCCGGGCCTTTATTGATGTGGGCAGTTTTTGCCTGTCCCTGTGTCACACTAATTAAAAAAAATGAAAAATTAAATATCTACATAAAGTAAGTTGATGCGATAATACTGTATATAAGATTGTAAAATATTTGCTTTCAGAATTGCTGACATCAATGCCGCAGAGAAAGCCAGACACGAGAAGGCAGCCGCGCGAAATAATCTCGAGAGTTACATATTGGAGGCACAGGAAAAGCTCTGGCAGGAGGAATATGAAAAAGCGTCGACTGCAGAACAGAGAACGACTGTTCGAGAAATGTGTTCCCAGGTGAGAAAATTCTGTTGCTGACTGTTTTTATTATGTGTTACAGCAGTTCCTTGTTTTTCTCGATTTTGTTTGCTATGTACAGCATGGAAAAGGGTGACTGTGAGTGAATGGTTATGATTAACTGAGATAAAAATCAAGTTTAAGATTCTTGTCTATTATTGTGCAGTTGTGGCCACCCTTCAGTGGAGTTTTGAAATCAGTTAGAACTGCATAATCTAAACACTGTTCACCAAGAATACTAGCTTTATACATAAGTAGTAATATATAAATGTTGAGCATTATATGCTTTAATTAGGTGTGCCCTTTTATGCATATCTAGAATATGAAGAGAGCTGGGTGCTTGATATAAAATTCTATTGCAATTACATCTCGTCCAGCTTGACGAGTGGATCTATGATGAAGGGTTCGAAGAGGAGGCTTCCGTTTACAAGGAGAAGTTATCGACGCTGCGGAAACTGTTTGAGCCAATCAGAGAACGCGTCTTGGAACACCAGGACCGACCGGAAGCAATGCAGGCAAGAAACACCGCAATTTTGCTCTATCTTCTTTTATTTCTAGTCTGTTTGCTTTGTTTGCTCTGTACACAATATTACAGTCACAGAGAACGGATGAACGAGGACACCTTCTCTCAAAACGAAAGATTGTCTGTTGCTTTCCAATGTAGAGAAAGAGGGTTTTCTGGAGTGTTGAGAAGCATTTGGACTGGGTTGTTATCGATTAAAGATAGGTGTCAGAGCCACGGCAGGATCATAAAAGAAAATCTTACAGTTTCCTGGAGTAGAAAACGTATTAATACAGCTCAAGACAGTAACCGAGCTGGTAGTCAGTTGAAAAATCATAATACTGCTAAAAAACACAAACACAAGAGATGATATTAGATGTATCCTCGTGTCTTCCTGTGCTGTTAAAGTTGTGTTAAACCCGTCAGGCGCTGAACATAAATAGATGTATAAATTGCAAGAGTAAAAATGATAATATGTTGGGACTGCATAGCGTATCTGGTAGAGTGCTTGACTCCGTAGGTGTTGGACCTGCATTTTAGGCCACGGCTGGGCAATAGAAAGGGGATCCAGCCTTAAATCCCCAGCTGCAGGCCATTTGTGTCCATCCCCTAATGGGGACTGATAGTGACATTTAAACTTTAAGAGAAAGGACAAAATGTAAAAATTGGAAAATATAAGATAAGTTTACATTACACAAAAGTTAAATGCTCAGAATTTAATAGATCCTAAGAGCCAGTATATTTTCCTATAAACTAGTATTTTAAACTGGTATAGGTTTTACTACTGAATACATATTTTGTAAAGTTCAAAAGCTATCCTGCTGCAAATAAAGTTTACATTTTAAATAGGTTTCAATATCCTGAGATTATATTCATGTCCTTACAGTGAAACATGAGATAACTGTTTAACGGCTAGCACAGGAATTTGCTGATTAATTTCTTGATACCAGTGCTCTGAATAAAAAAAATACCAGATTTTAGTTGGTACAAAAAAAAGCAGAGAATGACTACATATTTTTATAAGATTCTTGTAGCTTATTCTTTGAAAGATGGTAAAGAAAGTCAGCACTGACGTGTGTATAATAAGATGAGGTTAATGAAATTCGACACTGATGACTTTTGCTGTGACTCAACACACATACCGGTAATTAATTAGGGAATAAAAGTAAAGCCTGGTTCTGGAAGACTGCATTAACAATGTATTGATATTATTTGCATTGTTCAGCATATATAATTGTCACTATAAAGGAATACTTGAGTTTCCAGATGGAAGGAAGTTTTTAGTTAATATGCAGTCTTTTCCTTTTGATTGTGGCCATTATACTGTCCCTGTCAGAGACGATGGGCAATTCAAATGAAAATCGAAGCTAACACATGAGACTTAGATGTAAGAAGTTACACAGTATCAACTTAACATTATACTGCACTGGAATATTTTACTCTTAAAAATCTTATGTATTAGACTAAAGGAAGTGATACAGTATCAACTTACATCATACTCTACTGGAATATTTTACCCCTTAACAGCTTATATATTAGACTCCGCATTAACCTATAAAGTTTAGGGATGTATAGATGTGTAGATATAGGGTTGGGATCTATAGATGGATGTCAGTAAGATTTGTCTTTATATTTCTGATATATCTTCGATGTGGAGGATAGGAACTAAGTCTGTATCTTAGAGTTCTTCTCTTGCCTTTCTGATTGGAAGATGATATATATCACTCTGCTGTGAATATCGCTCTGTACTTTTTAAATAAGGGCATCACCACTATAGTGGAATAATCATCTGAGGATGAGATGTGACCATGTGGGAATAGGAAATAGATTTGCTGATATATAAATACACATGGTTACAGCATGAAATTGTAGAAAAATATATAATACGTCTTCAACTTTATTAGCCCATCTTTAGACAGGGTCGCTGTTTTTGATAAGCCGCCACCTCCTGCCTTTGTTGCCTGTCGTGTTGGTGTCCAGGCTCTTCTTTCACTTATCTGCTGCTACGCAATCTTTCCACCTTTTTTTGGGTCTTCCTCCTTTTTTTTTCTTGTACTTCCATATCCAGTGCTCTTTTCTCGTCGCTCTCTATATATTACCAAGTTAATTTCATGAACAGTTGATACTCTTACTTCTTTCTTATAGTACAGTATTATTTTCACTGAAGTAAATGAGGTAATGGGCATAATAAGTTATTTCTCCATGTAACTTGTGCATTAAAAGAACAATATGTGTACTTTCATGCTCTATTCACAGATAGATTTTTTGTCTAGTCTTTCATTAGCAAAAGTGAAATAGTCAGTGTCATAAAGGCCTAAATTCATATGTGATTTTTTTTAGTTCCAATTTTAGGGGGGACACATAGATTAAGGCTGGATATCTTTCCTATCGCCCCGCCATGGGCTCAAACGTTGGTTCATCACCTCCCCAGTTGAGCACTACCAGTTACACTGCAATGGACCAAATTTATTAATACAATTCACTTTGCATTAAAGCTGCTGCAGATGTTGATCCCAAGAGATTTTTTCAGCGGGTAATTACTACCATGTATTACTATTCATGTATAGTAGTGAATGACATTTGTCTTTATTTCTTTTCAGGCTCTTCAAGACATGATTAATGGGTCCTCCTTATTCTTGCAAAAAGCCCGAGAGGCTCCACTGGAGCTCCAGCTCTTTACAGATGTGGAAATGACGACGATGGATGCTTTAATTATTGAGACGCAGGTATTTGTGTGTGTTTTGTGCGTAACAAGATATTCGATATATGACTGCATTGTTCATCTTTGGTATAACTGTTGATTAAGTTCTTACTTTAATTTGCAGAGTCGTGTGATTTAGCTATCTATGCCAGATTTATTAGCCCTTCCTATACGGGCTTGCTATTTTCGACGAATCTCATTCGCCTGCCACGTTGGTAGCCAGGGCCTTCTCTCTCACATCTGCTGCTCTGCTTGCTTCCACCTTGTTTTGGGTCTTCCTCCTCTTCTTCTTCACTGTACTTCTGAATTTATTGCTCTTTTTGTCTCTTCCTATTTAGCTATTGATAAAAAAAATAATCTCTTTTTCATCAAGTTTTGTACTATAATTTGCCGCTTTATTTGTAAATGATAATGTTAATACGAGGCACAATACTATTATTCTTGTGGTCATGTTATTAGCATAGATGTTTATTTAGTTGTGTTCCGACTCTTGAAATTAGGGTTACATCACGTTTCATGAATGTAACTCTGACATAAGTTGAGGAGTCTTTGTATATATACGGTAATCCCTCGCTATATCGCAGTTCACCTATCGCGGATGTGTGTGTGTGTGTGTGTGTGTGTGTTTTTTTTTTTTTTTTTTTTTTTTTTTGATAAAAAAAAAATTAAAGATTATTGTGACACCAGGATGGGCAAAAAAATTATAAAATAAAACAGCCTTTATCAGGCTGTAAAGAGAAACAAGAGATGGAGAGTGTAATGACCCGTCAGATGTGAAAGGATTATAAAAGATGTGTAATGAATATCTAGCTCTCTGCTGGGTTTTACTATACCTCTGTATTACTTACATGATGTCTATTCCAATAATTCTCCTTAGATCATATTATTATTATTATTATTATTATTATTATTATTATTATTATTGGCAACAATAATTTTCCTTTGATGATGATTGTGGAGATTATTATCATCATTATTATTATTATTAAGGGCTCATCATGGTTTGTACATCTGTTAGTTTATTTACTTTAATAAATGTGTACAGTGCCCCTCACTAGTTGGCTGGGACAAAGAGAGTGTGGGGGGTTGGGTAGAATAGAATGTTGGAGAGAGAGAGAGAGAGAGAGAGAGAGAGAGAGAGAGAGAGAGAGAGAGAGAGAGAGAGAGAGAGAGAGAGAGAGAGAGAGGAGAGAGAGAGAGAGAGAGAGAGAGAGAGAGAGAGAGAGAGAGATTTAATTAACTCTAGTTCATTCAACCAAAGCTACATTATTGTAAAAATAATGGTTTAATTACAAATTTGTAATAGTAATAATAATAATATTAATAATAATAATAATAATAATAATCTCCACAATCATCATCAAAGGAAAATTATTGTTGCCAATAATAATAATAATGATAATAATAAGATCTAAGGAGAATTTTGGAATAGGCATCAAGAAAGTAATGCAGAGATATATTAAAACCCAGCAGAGAATTGGATATTCATTACACATCTTTTATAATCCCTTCACATCTGACAGGTCATTACACTCTCCATCTGTTTCTCTTTACAACCTGATAAAGGCTGTTTTATTTCATCATTTTTTGGCCCGTCGTGGTGTCATAATCATCTTTATTTTTTTTTTTATTTTTATTTATTTATTTATTTATTTATTTTTTTTATAGGTGTTCCTACTTCGCGGAAACTCACCTATCGCCGCCGGTCCCGGAACCAAACCCCCGCGATAAACGAGGGGTTACTGTGTGTATATATATATATATATATATATATATATATATATATATATATATATATATATATATATATATATATATATATATATATATACATATACCTTGGTAGGAAAAGCCCATTAAATAAAACTACGAAAATATATATATAAAAAGTACTTATTAATTTCGTGACCTAAACTGGTCATCTTCTCAAAGATTGTACTTTGAGAAGGTGATCAATTTAGGTCATGAAATTAATAAGTACTTTATATATATATATATTTTCGTTGTTTTATTTAAAGGGCTTTTCCTACCATTTTAGACTGTATGTTAACAGTTCAGTGTTATTAATATATATACCTTGTTCATTTTTTCCGCTTTGTTTTTTATCAGCAAAATTGCAATATCGTCCCTAGAAAATAATAGTAAAAAAATACAAAATTCGCGAATAGTGCCCTTGCAAAAAAATTTGAGAAAAAAATTTTCATTTTAGTAAAAAAAATCGATCGCCTTGGAGGCACATTTCCGCCATCCTCCTCCTTTTCTGCCGCTTAATGCGATCGGATATTATGAAGAAAATTGAAAAAAAGCATTAAGAACAAACAGCAAACATATTTTCAATATCATATCGTCAGGGATATAGCATGCGAGGGTGCATCAGCTGATATGGAAGTAGCAAAACGTTTGCCAATAGAGGTTCGTTCTCCCGCATCCTCCTCCTCTTCTACCACTTAATGCGATCAAATATTATGAGGAAAATTGGAAAAAAGCATTAAGAACAAACAGCAAACAAAGTTTCGGTATAATATCGTCAGGGAAATAGCGTGCGAGGGTGCATCAGCTGATACGGAAGTGTGACAAAACGTTTGCCGATAGAGGTTCGTTCTCCCGCATCTTCCTCCTCTTCTACTGCTTAATGCAATCGAATATTATGAAGAAAATTGAAAAAAAGCATTAAGAACAAATAGCAAACAAATTTTCGATATAATATCGTCAGGGAAATAGCGTGCGAGGGTGCATCAGCTGATACGGAAGTGTGACAAAATGTTTGCCGATAGAGGTTTGTTCTCCCACATCCTCCTCCTCTTCTACCGCTTAATGCGATCGAATATTATGAAGAAAACTGAAGAAAAAAAAAGCATTAAGAACAAACAGCAAACAAATTTTTGATATAATATCATCAGGGAAATAGGGTGCGAGGGTGCATCAGCTGATACGGAAGTGTGACAAAACGTTTGCCGATAGAGGTTCGTTCTCCCGCAGCCTCCTCCTCTTCTACCGCTTAATGCGATCGAATATTTTGAAGATAATGGAAAAGATGCATTAAGAAGAAACGGCAAACAATCTTTCGATATAATATCTTCAGGGAAGTAGTGTGCGAGGGTGCTTCAGCTGATACGGAGGCAGCAAAACATTTGCATCCTCGTGCTCACCGACACCATCAGTGTTGCCAGAATAGATGAATGAGAGAAATGATAAATATAAAAAATATACATGTAAGCTGGTAAGTTCTTTCAAGTATCTTAAAGATGAAGTACATCTATATTTAAATTACAGTACTACCATCTTGTAATTAATATATATCCTAAAATGTACCATACATTTGAAAATAAAAACATCCGCTTTATCTGGCAACACTGGCCACCATGCACGTCCCAGTGTATGCCTGTTGCCCACTGCATAATAGAGTGCATTAATTTGTTTACTGTATAGTAAATCTATATATCTTTTATGTTGTACACTATTTGCATGTTAATATAAATAACTACAGGTCTTTCTGCTTTATGTACTTATAAAATATGTTTTACTTATCTTATATCTTTGGCATTGTGTGTCTGTGTAAAGTTGTGGAACGTATCTATGCCCTTTATCATTGTTTCCTATGGAAAATGACTCGTTTTTTTCATGTGATTCTCCATTTACTCGTCACTTCTGAGAACCTATCTAGGCATTATTCTGAGAACTAGGTATATATATATATATATATATATATATATATATATATATATATATATATATATATATATAATATATATATATATTATATATATATATATTTTTTTTTTTTATATACACTCCCTAACTTCCAAACAAGTTAGGTTCCAGAAGTCTGTTTGTAAGTAGAATTGTTCGTAAGTTGTGTTTAGGTAAAGAAAAGTACTTTACAATGCATACATATGCAGTACTGTACAGTACATAGTCTAAAGTAACTTAACTACTTCATAAAATATAAAGTATACAGTAAAAATGAAGATTAATACAGTAATAAAAATGTAAATATATTGTACAGTAATACATACATTAATACATGAGTAGATAATGGGTAGGTTTTTGTTCGTGTCTGTGAATGTTCGTAACTCGGTTGTTCGTAAGTAGGGGAGCTTCTGTGTATATATATATATATATATATATATATATATATATATATATATATATATATATATATATATATATATATATATATAGACAGTGTTACCCCAGTTATTCGCGTTTCTTGGTTCGCTTTCTCACTCTGTCGCGTTTTTTTTTTTTTGATAAATTATTATGTTATTTCATGGGTATATGCAAAAATATTAAAATATTAAAAAAAAAAATTCTCAGTATTTTCATTTTTTTTTATTGAAAAAAAAAACATATTTCATTATCTAATTGATAAAAAAAATTATTTCCCAGCCTACGAATAATAAAACAGTAAAAAATAGTAAAAAACATAAAAGTAGATAGATAGATACGTTTATTGACCACCTCTTTTGAAAAGTACAGTATAATCTTTACAAAAGGAATATTTGGTCCAAATTACAATGAATAAATACAATAGATTTTGTACAATCATCAAATAAGTAGATGAATTTTAAATTAATATACATTGTACTAATAACTGAATGATATATGTACGTACAGTATAACTCACAGTATTGCATCATACGAAATAGTGTTCGATAGCATACAATGTATTGGGTCGCTGCTACGTGAGCTAGTATATATATTTATATTTCCAGTAGTTTCATGATTTTATTGATAAAAAAAACGTATTTATTAGCCTAAGAATAATAAAACAGTAAAAAATTGTAAAAAAACATAAATACTAACAGTATTGCAACATGTAAAATACGATACCGCTATCAGCGTTTTGGACAAAGACTCGTTCAGTCTAACTCAAGTTTTGCTTGTGTTCGATAGCGTACAATGTATTGGGGTCGAAGCTACGTGATCTAGCATATATATTTATATTTCCAGTAGTTTCATGATTTTATTGATAAAAAAAAAATATTTCTTAGCCTAAGAATAATATAACAGTAAAAAATAGTAAAAAACATAAATACTAGCAGTATTGCAACATGTAAAATACGTTACCGCTATCAGCGTTTCGGACAAAGGCTTCCACCATCTTCCATTGTCTCGCCTCACTCGTGTGCGCCATTCATGTTGTGCTTATTATTATCAATATGTTTTGCTTGTGATTTTTTTACTCGCATATTTTAACCTTTGCAATGCCTCCCAAGCATCCTTCATCATCTAAGGCTTCTTGTAGTGAGCCTAAGCGGCAAAGGAAAATGTTAACCATTGTAGATAAAGTGAAACTCTTAGATATGTTGAAAGAAGGAAAAAAGTTTATGGATGTCGGCCGCTATTTCACGTAAACGTAAAAATTATTGTAAAATATGGAACCTATGTATGTCAAGTCATCATCACCTCATTCATGGTAAGTTTTCCTATCACTTTCCTAAAATAATTACGTTGCTTGCTGTCATTTATAATGTAAAGGGTGTTTTTTTAACAGTACAGGGAGGGTTTATACAGTGTAAACGTAAAAATACATTAAAATATCTATGTACATATAGGCTGATCCTACTCCGCGGATTTCCTGGTTCGCGCCGGGTCCCGGAACCGAACTACCGCGATAAGTGAGGCAACACTGTATATATATATATATATATATATATATATATATATATATATATATATATATATATATATATATATATATATATATATATATATACGCCCTTTACAAGAGGGTTTGACAATTCAAAGCAAATTATGTTGACTTTACAAGAATATACAGAGAAGGGGATTCCCAGTCCCCTCGCTCAGCCCCATGTAGACGACTTTTACACACAGTGGAACATGTGGGCAGTATTCTTGCCCCTCTGCCTCAGAGTATAGTAAGACTTGAAAATAAATTCTGCAAGGGAAGGTTTGCATGCCCTGCTGCATCTCTGATCCTTAATAATTGCCTTATTACACATTGCAAGAAAGTTGAAGTTGGTATTTATTGTCATAAAGTATCGACTCTACATATTAAAGCTGTCAATAAGACATATATTAACGTCTTTTATAATATTTTTTTTCTCTTAGAAATGGCTTGAAGAGAAAGAAGAACTACAAGAAAATACGCCTTTATACGAAACTCCGAAATTATTACTGGCAGACATTGCGGAAAAGATGGCATCCCTTGATCGTGAGGTAAGAACCGTCATCTTTAAAGTTGTTGTTTCCTGAACTGGCTGTTCTCTAAGGAAAACCAGTGGTGCCGCTCTTGGGCTCTCCCTCAGAGCTCTCCGAGAGTGTATGTTGCGTTGATGGTATATGTGGTTGTGTGCTTTGCAGTATTCCTTAATGGTCATCTGTAAAGTTATTGGAAACAGTTGAACTGTTTAATTACATCTATATAGATTTTATTTTTTACCCAAGGAAATCTAGAAAGTATTGAAAGAAAAAAAATGCATGTCATAGATGTGTGTACAACATGCCTGAGATTTATATTTTAAATTTCTAGAACTATAATATCATATAATTTGTCACTACCTCACCTAATGGATTTTATCTAGCATCCACTTTGTATGTGTTTTCCCAAACAGATTAAGTATTTGGTCAATAAAGGCAAGATTGTCAAGGCTAAAAAAGATCGTGAAGCAGCCGAAGCCAAAGCCAAAGCCGAGAAGGAAGCAAAAGAAGCTGAGAAAGAGAAGTCGAAAAAGAAAAATACCACAACTAATGGTGAAAAAGATTCTTTAAAAGAATCAGGTGAACAGCAGCCTGCAGGTGAGAAATTAGGCAGTATTTAGTATTTATATATAATCTACTCTTTCCATGATTGTTACAAAGTATGCATTTATTGCTTGACAGTTTTATTTTGCAATTTCCGTATAGTATCCATAACGATAATGTTAAAAAACCCATACATGTCTTGTTGCACATTATTTTTCATCTAAATTTTTTTTGCGCAAACTATAGTATATTAGTGTGTTACTAGGCTTCTTTCGAATGGTTTATGGCAAATATAATGTCATCTTGGGGTTATAAATTCTGAAATTGTTTACAGTCAAAACTGAAGACTGTAAACCGTTCCCTAGTAGTGCAAAATTACTTCTAACTCTGATTCTGGGCCTTCAGACAAATTTTTTTGCCACAATTCCCTTTTACTATTTTTCAGATAAAGATACCAATGCAGAAGAAAATCAGATATATGACGATAAGACAGTAGAGAATGAAACTAGAGAAAGCGATGGAAAGAATGATGCGCAATCCAATGCTTTCCAGGAGAATAGTGAAGAAAACGATAGCGAAGGAGATAAAAGGAAAGGGCAGTCGGAAAATATAGATGCTAATGATAAAGGTTAGTAAATTGTATGTGTGTGTTCTGCCTGTGTACATCTGTACATGTATGTGGATGGTTTATTTGTCCAGATGACAGTACTGTAATATGTTCATTCACAGTTTAAAAGAAAAAACAAAACGATGTGTCAACAACATTTTACCCTCTACCTGGCCTCATCAGAATCTTAAGTATATGTAAGCCAATGAATAGAAAGCGGGTCACAGGTGGTGGATTGTGAATGGTCATCAGATATGTAGATTTGCTGCGAAATAAGTTGGCAATAGCCATACGAATAGGCAGTCCTGAACCAACAGTGGCGATATTAACAGACAGAGTAGTAGAAGGGGTGACACCTTTTTACAATTTAAATGCTCCAAGTCTAAGATGATATTGTGACTAGGCGAATATGTGCTGCCATCAAATAAGCACAGTCACTACTGCCTTGTAGGAAGCCTATTTAGGCAAAGGCTAGGTCTGCAACCGATAATTGCAGCGTGGAAGAGAACTGGAGCCCTCACCACGTAACATCCAAGAAATAACCATGGAAAGTCAGACGGAAGCATGGCGATCCATGGTGGCCCATGTCCGAGCGGATACTGCACTGCGGTAAGGTAAGGTAATAT
>JAXCGZ010017239.1:0-60000 GCA_037179515.1 Halocaridina rubra | reverse complement strand
TATTTACCTTTACTGTATAAACCCTCCCTGCACTGTTAAAAAACCATTCTTTACTTTATTAATAACAGCGTGCAAGCGTAAATTTATACGAAAGTGATAGGTAAACTTACTGTGAATGAGGTGATGATGACGTAACATACTCATATACATAGGTATTTTACATTTATTTTTACCTTTACTGTATAATCCTCCCTGCACTATTAAAAAACCACCCTTTACTTTATAAATAACAGCATGCAAGCGTAAATTTATATGAACGTGATAGGTAAATTTACAGTGAATGAGGTGATAATGACGTGTATAGACTCCATAGGAAATTATCCGAAGCCAATGACAGCTTTACGGCTGCTATTTGCGAGAGAAGAACATGGTAATGGGGAGTTGCTGTCTCTGTTTCTATCTTAGTTGGAAGATGGTATTATTGTAAGGAATCATGGCATCGTCGAGAAGATTGCAGAAGGTCACCAAACGAACCATATTATCGTCATGTTCTTGCGAGAGTTGTTGGACTGCTTTCACATATTCATACATGGCTGCTATACGTTCGAGTGTAAGACCAGGTTCTTCGATTTCTTCGTGCATTTCATCTGGTTGTTCTTCTTCCTCTAATTCGCTCGCTGATTTTGTCATTTACTCCAAATCTTCATCAGTCGAAGGCTGCGATTGGCAGTCGGTCAGTTCCTTAACGTCTTCGTGAGTCATATCTTTAAAGCCTTCTCCTCCTAGCAATGCAGCCAACCTCACAGCTTTCGCTACTGTCGAGTTATGGACTTTATCAGGAGCGAATCCCTTGTAGTCGTAGATGACTTCGGGCCACAATTTCTTCCACCTAGCATTGATTGTAGCCGGCTTCATCTACTTGATTGCATTCTGAATATTTTGAAGGCATGTAGCAATCGTGTAATTACACCAGTAAGTCTTCATTGAGAATTCTTTGTCCGAATCCATGGATTCAACCAGGTTCACTAGGGCATTTCGTGTGTAGAGGGCCTTGAACGCACAAATAATGCCTTGATCCATAGGCTGAATCACTGATGTCGTATTCGGTGGCAGTAACTCTACTTTAACACCGTCATATTCAAGATCAGTTGCATGGCCACCAGCATTATCCATCAAAAGAAGAACTTTAAATTCAAGGCCTTTTTCCGCATGATAAATTTTGACCTGAGGGATGAAGCATTGGTGAAACCAGTCCTATGTGAGGCTCTTCGTGATCCAGGCCTTAGGGTTATGCATCCAATACACTGGCAGCATATTCTTATGCTTATTCTTCAAAGCCCTAGGGTTCTTTGACTTGTAGATAAGCCCGGGCTTTAACATGAAGCCTGCAGCATTCCTGCACATGATGAGAGTAACGCGGTCTTTGTGCGCTTTAAATCCCGGGCTTTAGCTTCTTCCTTGAAGAATAAAGTCCGAGACGGCATTCTCTACCAAAATAACACAGTCTCATCCATGTTAAACACTTGCTCAGAAGCATATTCCCCTTCTGCGATAATTTTCTTAAAATCATTGTTCACATAATCTTAAGCTGCAGCTGTATCTGCAGAGGCAGCGTTGCCATAAACCGGAACGCTTTCTATGCCATAGCATTTTTAAATTGGCGAACCATCCCTTGCTTGCACGAACGATTGTTTCCTCGGTAGAGAATCGCTGGAGGGTCCTGGTTGGGAGTCATTGATATCTTCTTTGCTCTCCTCTCAACAGTCCCCACTGTCGTCGTCGGGTTCGTTTGCAAAGAATGTATCGTACAGCTTCTTTGCCTTTGTTTGTTTGTATGATATTGGTGTCTATACTGATGTTCTTTCTGCAATCAGTAATCCACAGGGCCAAAGCAGATTCCATCCGCACTATTATCTTATTGTGGGGTGTTACGACCCTCTTAGCTGTTTTCCTAAATGAAATAGTTGCTGTTTTTCTGATATTTGCCTCGTCCTTTTTGATGTAGCGAACAGTAGATTCGTTGAGGCCAAAATGGCGGCTGACATCCATAAACCTTCTTCCTTATTTCAGCATATCTAACAGTTTTTCCTTATCTGTTATGGTTAACATCTTCCTTTGCCACTTAGGCTCACTACCAGAAGCCTTAGAAGATGAAGGACATTTGGGAGGCATTGCAAAGGTTGAAATACGTGAATAAAAAAAATCACAAGCACAACGTATTAAGAAGCACAATGCGAACGGCGCACATGTGAGTTAGACTGAACGAGTGAGGCAAGACAATGGAAGATGGTGGGAGAACCAAGCTTCAGTCAAAAAGCCAAGCAGACCTCATGATACAGAACATACAGAAAAAATATTGTGTGATTCGTCGTGTCATACCCTTTTAGCCAATAGCATCCCATGAACTATCTCATGTAGGTGCAAGCCTTTGTGTATTCCAAGACGCCAATACAGTGTACGCTATCGTACAGTATTTCAGATGGTGCAATACTGTGAGTTATATGTTTAAATTTGTTTTTTTACTATTTTTTACTGTTTTATTACTCTTAGGCTAGGAAATACTTTTTTATCAATAAAATAACAAAAATATTGGAAATTTCAATATGTACTAGCTCACGTAGGTGCGACCCTTTTCGTTTTCTGAAACGCTGATACCAGTATCATATTTTACATGGTGCAATACTGTGAGTTTTTATGTTTTTTACTATTTTTTACAGTTTCAACTATTTTGATGTGAGGCTCTTCGTGATCCAGGCCTTAGTGTTATGCATCCAATACACTGGCAGCATATTCTTATTCTTATTCTTCAAAGCCCTAGGGTTCTTTGACTTGTAGATAAGCCCGGGCTTTAACATGAAGCCCGCAGCATTTCCACACATGATGAGAGTAACACGATCTTTGTGCGCTTTAAATCCTAAGACTTTAGCTTCTTCCTTGAAGAAAAAAGTCTGAGACGGCATTCTCTTCCAAAATAACCCAGTCTCATCAGTGTTATACACTTGCTCAGGAGCATATTCCCCCTCTGCTATAATTTTTGTAAAATCGTTGTTCACATAATCTTCAGCTGCAGTTGTATCTGCAGAGGCAGCTTTGCCATAAACCGAAATGCTCTTTAGGCCATAGCGTTTTTGAAATTTGTCAAACCATCCCTTGCTTGCCACGAACGATTGTTTCCTCGGTGGAGAATTGCTGGAGGGTCCTGGTTGGGGGTCGTCAATATCTTCTTCGCTCTCCTCCTCTCCACGGTCGCCACTGTCGTCGTTGGGTTCGTTTGCAGAAAATGTATCGTATGTATTGTATGATATTGGTGTCTATGCTGATGTTCTTCTTTCTGCAATCAATAATCCATAGGGCCAAAGCAGATTCCATTCTTACTATTATCTTATTGCGGGGTGTTATGACCCTTTTCGCTGTTTTACTAAATGAAATAGTCGCTGTTTTCCTGATATTTGCCTCGTCCTTCTTGATGTAGTGAACAGTAGATTCGTTGAGGCCAAAATGGTGGCTGACATCCGCAAACCTTCTTCCTTATTTCAGCATATCTAACAGTTTTACCTTATCTGTTATGGTTAACATCTTCCTTTGCTGCTTAGGCTCACTACCAGAAGCCTTAGAAGATGAAGGATGCTTGGAAGGCATTGCAAAGGTTGAAATACGTGAGTAAAAAAAAAACACAAGCACAACGTATTAAGAAGTACAACGCGAACGGCGCACATGCGAGTTAGACTGAACGATTGAGGCAAGACAATTTAAGATGGTGGGAGAACCAAGCTTCAGTCAAAAAGCCAATCAGACCCCATGATTCAGAACATACAGAAAAACAATTATGTGATTCGTCGTGTCATACCCTTTCAGCCAATAGCATCCCATGAACTATCTCATGTAGGTGCGAGCCTTTGCGTTTTCCAAGACGCCAATACAGTGTACGCTATTGTACAGTTTTACATGGTGCAATACTGTGAGTATTTATGTTTTTTACTATTTTTTTACTGTTTTATTATTCTTAGGCTAGGAAATACTTTTTTTTATAAATAAGATAACGAAATACTGAAAATTTCAATATGTACTAGCTCACGTAGGTGCGGCCTTTGTCGTTTTCGGAAACGCTGATACCAGTATTGTATTTTACATGGTGCAAAACTGTGAGTATTTATGTTTTTTACTATTTTTTTACTGTTTTATTATTCTTAGGCTAAGAAATACATTTTTTTATCAATAAACTAATGAAAATCCTGGAAATTTTAATATATGCTACCTCACGTAGGTGCGACCCTTTGTGTTTTCCGAAACGCCAATACCGGTATCGTACTTTCTATGGTGCAGTTACATGTTTAAATTTTTTTTTTTTTTTTTACTATTTCTTTCTGTTTTATTATTTTTAGGCTGGGAAATACATGTTTTTATCAATAAAATAATGAAATTTTTTTTTTTCAATAAAATAATGAAAATACTGAAAATTTTAATTGTTTAATATTTTAATATACTCGCATATACCCAGAAAGAAAAAAAAAAATCGCCAAAAAAAATCGCAATAAGTGAACTGCGATATAGCGAGGGGTTACTAATATATATATATATATATATATATATATATATATATATATATATATATATATATATATATATATATATACACAGTGTTCCCCCCATACCGCGGTAGTTCGATTCCGGGACCCGGCGCGAACCAGGAAATCCGCGGAGTAGGATCAGCCTATATGTACAAAGATATTTTAATATATTTTTACGCTTACACTGTATAAACCCTGCCTGTACTGTTAAAAAAAAACACCCTTTCATTGTAAATAAAAGCAAGCAACGTAATTTTGTATGAAAGTGATAGGAAAACTTACCGTGAATGAGGTGATGATAACTTGACATATAGGTACAGTATTTTACAATCATTTTTACGTTTACGTAAAATAGCGGCTGACATCCACAAACTTTTTTCCTTCTTTCAACATATCTAAGAGTTTCACTTTATCTACAATGGTTAACATTTTCCTTTGCCGCATAGGCTCACTACAAGAAGCCTTAGAAGATGAAGGATGCTTGGGAGGCATTACAAAGGTTAAAATATGCGAGTAAAAAAATCACAAGCAAAACATTAATAATAATAAGCACAACGTGAATGGTGCACACGAGTGAGGCGAGACAATGGAAGATGGTGGAAGCCTTTGTCCAAAACGCTGATAGCGGTATCGTATTTTACATGTTGCAATACTGTAAGTATTTATGTTTTTTACTATTTTTTACTCTTTTATTATTCTTAGGCTAAGAAATACGTTTTTTTATCAATGAAATCATGAAACTACTGGAAATATAAATATATATGCTAGCTCATGTAGCTGCGACCCCAATACATTGTACGCTATCGAACACAAGCAAAACGTTGAACAAGCACAATGTGAACGGCGCACATGTGAGTTAGACTGAACGAGTCTTTGTCTGAAACGCTGATAGCGGTATCATATTTTACATGTTGCAATACTGTTAGTATTTATGTTTTTTACGATTTTTTACAGTTTTATTATTCTTAGGCTAATAAATACGTTTTTTTATCAATAAAATCATGAAACTACTGAAAATATAAATATACATATGCTAGCTCACGTAGCTGCGACCCCAATACATTGTACGCTATCGAACACTATTTTGCATGATGCAATAATGTGAGTTATACTGTACGTACGTATATCATTCAGTTATTAGTACAATGTATATTAATTTAAAATTCATTTACTTATTTGATAATTGTACAAAATCTATTGTATTTATTCATTGTAATTTGGACCAACTCTTCCTTTTGTAAAGATTATACTGTACTTTTCAAAAGAGGTGGTCAAGAAACGTATCTATCTATCTATCTAAATTTATGTTTTTTACTATTTTTTACTGTTTTATTATTCGTAGGCTGGGAAATAAATTATTTTTATCAATTAGATAATGAAATATGTTTTTTTTTTCAATAAAAAAAATTTAAATACTGAAATTTTTTTTTTTTAATATTTTAATATTTTTGCATATACCCATAAAATAAAATAATAATTTATAAAAAAAAAAGTGATACAGTGAGAACGCAAACCAAGAAACGCGAATAACTGGGGGAACACTTTATATATATATATATATATATATATATATATATATATATATATATATATATATATATATATATATATATATATATATATATACATACAGTGTTACCTCGGTTATTCGCGCTTCTTGGTTCGTGTTCTCACTCTATCGCGGTTTTTTTTTTATAAATTATTATTTTATTTTATGGGTATACTTAAAAATATTAAAATATTGAAAAAAAAAAAGTTCAGCATTTTCATTTTTTTATTGAAATTTACGTTGTGTGCTGTTATTCATAATGTAAAGGGTGTTTTTTAACAGTGCAGGGAGGGTTTATACAGTTTGTAAACGAAAAAATAATTGTAAATGAGTATGTGTCACGTCATCATCACCTCATTCATCGTAATTTTATCTATCACTTTCATAAAAATTTACGTTGCGTGCTGTTATTTATAATGTAAAGGGTGTTTTTTAACAGTGCAGGGAGGGTTTATACAGTACGTAAACGAAAAAATAATTGTAAATGAGTATGTGTCACATCATCATCACCTCATTCACCGTAATTTTATCTATCACTCATAAAAATTTACGTTGCTTGCTGTTATTTATAATGTAAAGGGTGTTTTTTTAACAGTGCAGGGAGGGTTTATACAGTACGTAAACGAAAAAACAATTGTAAATGAGTATGTATGTCACGTCATTATCACCTCATTCACCGTAATTTTATCTATCACTTTCATAAAAATTTACGTTGCTTGCTGTTATTTATAATGTAAAGGGTGTTTTTTTAACAGTGCAGGGAGGATTTATACAGTACGTAAACGAAAAAGTAATTGTAATTTAGTATGTATATCACGTCATTATCACCTCATTCACCGTAATTTTATCTATCACTTTCATAAAAATTTACGTTGCTTGCTGTTACTTATAATGTAAAGGGTGTTTTTTTAACAGTGCAGGGAGGGTTTATACAGTACGAAATTGAAAAAATAATTGTAAATGAGTATGTATGTCACGTCATTATCACCTCATTCACCGTAATTTTATCTATCACTTTCATAAAAATTTACGTTGCTTGCTGTTATTTATAATGTAAAGGGTGTTTTTTTAACAGTGCAGGGAGGATTTATACAGTACGTAAACGAAAAAATAATTGTAAATGAGTATGTGTCACATCATCATCACCTCATTCACCGTAATTTTATCTATCACTCATAAAAATTTACGTTGCTTGCTGTTATTTATAATGTAAAGGGTGTTTTTTTAACAGTGCAGGGAGGGTTTATACAGTACGTAAACGAAAAAACAATTGTAAATGAGTATGTATGTCACGTCATTATCACCTCATTCACCGTAATTTTATCTATCACTTTCATAAAAATTTACGTTGCGTGCTGTTATTTATAATGTAAAGGGTGTTTTTTTAACGGTGCAGGGAGGATTTATACAGTACGTAAACGAAAAAGTAATTGTAATTTAGTATGTATATCACGTCATTATCACCTCATTCACCGTAATTTTATCTATCACTTTCATAAAAATTTATGTTGCTTGCTGTTATGTATAATGTAAAGGGTGTTTTTTTAACAGTGCAGGGAGGGTTTATACAGTACGTAAACGAAAAAATAATTGTAAATGAGTATGTATGTCACGTCATCATCACATTCACAGTAAGTTTTCCTATCACTTTCATAAAAATTTACGTTGCTTGCTGTTATCTATAATGTTAAGGGTGTTTTTATTAACAGTGCAGGGAGGGTTTATACAGTACGTAAACGAAAAAATAATTGTAAATGAGTATGTATGTCACGTCATTATCACCTCATTCACCGTAATTTTATATATCACTTTCATTAAAATTTACGTTGCTTGCTGTTATTTATAATGTAAAGGATGTTTTTTTAACAGTGCAGTGAGGGTTTATACAGTGTAAACGTAAAAATATATTAAAATATCTATGTACATATAGGCGGATCCTACTTCGCAGATTTCCTGGTTCGCGCCGGGTCCCGGAACCGAACTACCGCGATAAGTGAGGCAACAGTGTTTATATATATATATATATATATATATATATATATATATATATATATATATATATATATATATATATATATATATATATATATATATATATATATATATATATATATATATATAGTTCCTTTTTCCCCCGTTTTTTAACCGCAAAATTGCAATAATGCCCCCAAAAATAAGTTAAAAAATTCAGTATTCGCGAATAATGCCCATGCAAAAAATTCGCAAAAAATCTTTCAGTTTAGTAAAAAATCGACCGCCACGGAGGCACTTTTCCACCATCCTCCTCCTCTTCTACCACTTAATGCGATTGGATATTATGAAGAAAATTGAAAAACAGCATTAAGAACAAACAGCAAACATATTTTCAATATAATATCATCAGGGAAATTGCGTGCGAGGGTGCATCAGCTGAAACGGAAGTAGCAAAATGTTTGCCAAGAGAGGTTCGTTCTTCCGCATCCTCCTCCTCTTCTACTGCTTAATGCGATCTAATATTATTAAGAAAATTGATAAAAAGCATTAAGAACAAACTGCAAACAAATTTTTTATATAATATCGTCAGGGAAATAGCGTGCGAATGTGCATCAGCTGATACAAAAGTGTAACAAAACGTTTGCCGTTAGAGGTTCATTCTCCCGCATCCTCCTCCTCTTCTACACTTAATGCGATTGGATATTATGAAGATAATGGAAAAAAAAAGCATTAAGAACAAACAGCAAACATACTTTCGATATAATATCGTCAGGGAAATAGCGTGCGAGGGTGCATCAGCTGATACGGAAGTGTGACAAAACGTTTGCATCCTCATCCTCACCGCCACCATCAGTGTTGCCAGAATAGATGAATGAGAGAAATGATAAATATAAAAAATATACATGTAAGCTGGTAAGTTATTTCAAGTATCTTAAAGATGAAGTACATTTTTATTTAAATTACAGGACTACCATCTTGTAAATAATATATATCTTAAAATGTACCATACATTTGAAAATAAAAACATCCGCTTTATCTGGCAACACTGGCCACCATGCACGTCCCACTGTAAGCCTGTTGCCAACCGCATAATAGAGTGCATTAATTTGTTTACTGTACAGTAAATCTGTATATCTGTTATACTGTACACTATTTGCATGTTAATATATATAACTACAGGTCTTTCTGCTTTGTTATGTACTTATATGTTTTACTTATCTTATTTCTTTGGTATAGTGTGTCTATGGATGGTTGTGGAACGAGTTATGGCCTGTATCATTGTTTTCTATGGAAAATGACTCGTTTTTCACGTGCTTTTCCATTTACCTGTCACTTCTGAGAACCTATCTCCGCGTTATTCTGAGAAATATATATATATATATATATATATATATATATATATATATATATATATATATATATATATATATATATATATATATATATATATATATATATATATATATATATATATATATATATACAGTGTTCCCCCGGTTATTCGTGTTTCTTGGTTCGCGTTCTCACTGTATCGTGTTTAAAAAAGAAAAAAAAAAATACGATTATTGTGACACCAGGATGGGCCAAAAAATGATAAAATAAAACAGACATTATCAGGTTGTAAAGAGAAACAGAGATGGAGAGTGTAATGACCTGTTAGATGTGAAGGGATTATAAAAGATGTGTAATAAATATCCAGCTCTCTGCTGGGTTTTAATATACCTCTGCATTACTTTCATTATGTCTATTCCAATAATTCTGCTTATATCTTATTATTATTATTATTATTATCATTGGCAACAATAATTTTCCTTTGATGATGATTGTGGAGATTATTATCATCATCTTCATCATTATTATTATTATTAAGGGCTCATCATTGTTTGTACATGTGTTGGTTTATTTACTTTTAATAACTGTGTAAAGTGCCCCTCCCGAGTTGGCTGGGACAAAGAGAGTGTGGGGGGTTGAGTAGAATAGAATGTTGGGGAGGGAAAGAGAGAGAGAGAGAGAGAGAGAGAGAGAGAGAGAGAGAGAGAGAGAGAGAGAGAGAGAGAGAGAGAGAGAGAGAGAGAGAGAGAGAGAGAGAGAGAGAGAATCTTTAAGTAACTTTTGTTCATTCAACCAAAACTACATTATTTATAGCAAAAATAATGGTTTAATTACGAATTCGTAATAATAATGACGATGATGATGATATAATAATAATAATCTCCCCAATCATCATTTAAGGAAAATTATTGTTGCCAATAATAATGATAATAATAATAAGATCTAAGGAGAATTTTTAGAATAGACATCATGAAAGTAATGCAGAGGTATAGTAAACCCAGCAGAGAGCTGGATATTCATTACACATCTTTTATAATCCCTTCACATCTGACAGGTTATTACACTCTCCATCTCTGTTTCTCTTTACAGCCTGATAAAGGCCGTTTTATTTTATCATTTTTGGCCTGTCCTGGTGTCATAATCATCTTAAAAAAAAAAAAAAAAAAAAGTTATTTTTTTTAAGGTGTTCCTACTTCGCGGAAATTCACCTATCGCGGTTGGTCCCGGAACCGAACCCCCACGATAAACGAGGGATTACTATATATATATATATATATATATATATATATATATATATATATATATATATATATATTGCTAGAAATCTGTAGTCCTTATGAGTCCCTACCTATAATACTGCTCTATCATCTGGGATGCCTCTTTTTCACATTTATCTCCTGGAGTTAATTATTTTGTTTTCTCGTCTTAACCTTTACCATCCCTGCATATGTTGCTAGATTGGCCATTCGTTTACATACATACTTCGTAAAAATTGTAGTATGATTTCTGTTCCCGTTTCCTATATACATTCTTTTTAAAAATTGCAGTATGATTTCTGTTCCCCGTTTCCTCTATCTTTTTACGCATTCTCTTCAGTGCTATCAGCAATATATCATTATAATACATGCACATGTTTTTTTTTTTTTTTTTTTTACATTTCCTTATTTTATATTATTTAGTCCCTTGCACCTTGTTCCCCAGCTCTCCCCGGCCCTTTTTGGTTGAATCCTCCTGATATCCTCTGGTCGTATGTCTCCTCCACACTCGTTGTTTCTATCATACACATGCTCTTCACCCGCCCTCCAGGTATCAGGTGTGTGTAATAGATAAGGCAAAGCTTAAGGATTGCTATACATGCTAAATAATTATTTTCACCACTGCATTCCCAATTATTTTATTTTTCTCTTTCTATACCTTATTAAATTGTAAATTTTACATCTTTCTTTTTCAGATGATAAAATTGAGGGTACCCATACCGAATTGTGATGAGTTAGACCAAAGAACAGAATTTGTGTCCTTCCAAAGAACAGAATTTGTGTTCCTTAAGTTATCAGCATATTTATCAAGGTGAAGATGCATTGATGTTGCTGGAAAACAAAGGTGGACTCCTAGAAGTGTATGTAAATTCAGGTTTGCAGACATTTATAATGAGTTGTTTCAGGAAATATAGTAATATCTTACATACAGGTAGCGAACAATAACTGATTTAATGTCTAGGTGCACAAATGTAATTCTTTTAAAAGGCTTTTTATCATTAAAAACCATTATGCACTACTTAATTTGCACTACCTACGGTAAAATTATAGTTTTTATGAACTTGTATCTGTAACTTTACCTGTTGTGCCTGGCACACTATATTGGGCTAAGTGCCAATACAACAAAATGCCAGGAGATGCATTTAAAGTTTTACAACTTTTATACCTTGATGTCTCGATGGCCGCTCATGTTATTTTGATTTGTTTATATTTTAGTTTAACCTCAAAAGTACACAAGCAGCTACTAAGATATCAGAGTTTTAAAGGTGTGAAACTTTAAATGCATTTTCTGGCATAATACAGTTCTGGCACTTAGCCCAGTGCCAGGTGCCTCATTTGAGGTACAAGAGGCATATATGTCATGAACCATAAATCAAACACATAACTTGTTTGCAAGTTAGGGAAAAGCATTTTTGCAAGTGCACATACATTTGTTTGTGAGTGTTAATTTTTTTATTTTATATACAGTATATATTTTCCTAACAGAATTTATTTATTCAATCCATCCTCCTTGCTTACGCTAACAGCTTAGAAACAAGCAAGATGGCAGATTTATCTATATACAAGAGCCATATTCCCTTTATAAGGGTGGCTAAGCTAAGGCTAAATACCTTGTTATAAGTCAAGAAAATACTTAAGTTTTTGCTCACAAACATCGACCAGTGCACTTATTAGAAGCTTTTCTTGGAGCAGAGTACTATTAAAATTGCGAGAAATATAATTGAATACGTAGTCAATTTAGAAAGCCATTCTAATGTACACAAACCATAATAAATATGTATTTATGAACGCAACATTCCACAATGTTAACGTTGTACAGTGCTCTGATGTTGTGGTCTTGTTTTTTTTTGGTAACTGAGATTATATATAATAGCATTTATAAAGTAGACTGGGAAATAAAAACTCACTGTAGAGTTTTGTTTTAGTAATTAATTACACAATATCAAGCTTTCACTTTCCACTGAAAGCATTTCTGGGACTCCGACATACTTTCTTTTCAACAAGAAAGTACGTTGGTATCTTAAAAATGCTTTCAGGGGAAAGCGAAAGCTAGATAATGTGTAATTAATATTGAAAAACAAGAAGCACTGTGAGATTCTATTTTCCAGTACAGAAGTTGTCACCGACTTCTCAACTCTGAGACTTTTAAGGCTTGTTTATTGACGGATAAAAAATTTTCTGATATGCAGGAAGTGAAGTTTAAAATTCAGAGCAGAGAAAATAGCTCTTTAGTGAGGAGAATGTATTTTGGTAATTTTTCAGTATATTTTTGATTATTAATAACCTTTGAGCTGAAATGATGACAAATTTGCAGTAATTCATGAAATCCATTATCTTTTATCATGAATTTTTTTAAGCTATTCCTAAAAATAGTTTGTTCACATTCTGTATTCACTGTTAAATTGCACAAATAACTTATCTCTTCACATTATTCTGATAATGCAAAATTTAGAAGTTTGAAAAGAATACCTTTCATTTATACTGTAATTATAGGATACTAGTACATTTTTATTTTGTTAGTTTTCAGGCCAGAATTTATCCATAATACTTATGTGATATCTGAAACCATGGGAAACTCGGTATGAATGACAATGATGAATTTTCTGAAAAAGAAAAGAAAAAGAAGTCTTTCATATGGTTAATAATATAATATTGTAATTGCAAGTGCATCGTAAAATACAAATAAGAATACGATCACCACGTCTCCAAGAGATTTGGTTCTGCTTTCTTTTGCCAGTTTTATTTATATTTGGTTTAGTAATATTTAAACAATAAAAATGTGGTGAATGTCACGTCCGGTTCTTAGCTGTGTATTTTTCGGTATGACAAATGAATAAAAATTTCTAAATGATTTAACTTTTCAGTTTCACACTTCCTTTAATCACAGTTTAAATTTACAGACACTTATCCTTTTTCTGATACTGTCAGATTGTGGGCGCAATCTTTTCAGCGTATTAGAAATGTAACAATTATATTAATTTCAGATAAAAGTGAGGCTTTAATATTTAAACTAATGAAACAAAAAATCATTAATTTATAAAAATACATAAACTAATGAAACAAAAAATCTTAAATTTAGGAAGTTATCTGAAAAGTAGAGAGAGGCTTATACCCAATCACCTGAACGAAATCTAAAAATATGTAAATTTACCTCCACTTCAGTTTGGCATTATTGGGGACAATGGTGGTTCAGCAGTCCGAATTTAAACTCTGGAGTTGACAGACCCCCAATTGTGCCTATCGTGGAGCTTAAAAAAGGGCATTCAGCCTTAATACCTGGCTGGCCACATCTATTGGGGACTAAGTGACATAAAACAAGGATCTGCAAAGTATGGAAAGGCTGAAAACTCCCTAAGGGTGGATTGTATCCTCTTGCGAGTATGCGCACTGGACCCGCTCGACGTCAATATTTTTTTCAAATTCTGTGACCTTATTTTGAAACAATATTGGCCAATGTTTCCCGGTGCTGTGTGGCATCTTTTCTCCACCTCGCGTATTATGTAAAGCACTCGGCGCGAGTGAACTCTAGTAAATGATCGAGCGCAATCGAGGGAGTTTATTTTCCGTAGAATGCCCGGCCTTTGAGGGTTAATGACTACTCGCCCGAACAGAGCATAAAACTTTAAAAATATCTTTAGGTTTACACAATTAATGATGGTCATAGTACGTGCATAGGTACGCTGTTGCCTTCAAAAGATCGAGAGATCGTAATAATGAGAGGGTTATATGTCTCTCTATGGTGTGCTAAGAATTTTAAGTGTTTCCACTCCCAGGTAGGTAATTCAGCCTGTCAGTGGGATCAATCCAACGATTCATCCTCAAGAAAGTGTAGCTGCAGAATTAAAACAGGATGCCATTAGGTCCACGGTGGTCTCGATAGAGGGCTTGAGAACTCCGGAGTCGAGCACGCCGACCACTCGACTACCGTGGTTCACAGTACTGGGAATATCGTTAGCAAAATTTCCTCTCGTGTTCTTGAGGGAGGAAAAAAGTATGTCACAATGGTTTCATGTTACTACATTACAAGAAACATTTTGAAAGTGGAAAATGGGTTCACAGGGGATTTATTACTGGCACTTACCTCACCATACTGGGGGCAATATTAAAATTTAATTTTTAATCTGTTGCTTGGATTTTCTATTGTTCTTTTTCCGCAGAGACTTCATGGCTTGCAACAGTTCACACTGGTGCTTGTTTGTGTCCCTCGTTTTGAATATCACACTTCTAATTTTATTGGATATCACTTTTTCAGAAGGAAAGTAATAATTCTCATTGATCACTTCTTCCGTGTTCCCTTTCAAGACGATATCTTCAGCATATTTTTTCAATATGACTTTTTGGATCTTTGTACTCGTTATTCCATTAAGAGTCAACTCCTGACATTTTTTCAGTATACTTGGGTGAGTTTTCCCAGCTTTGGCGAGGTACAGACTCACCACGTGTCCCTCGTGAGCTGCTCTGAGAGGCAGTCTCATGTGAAAGAACTTGTCAATTTTAAGCTCAAAAGGCTTTTCCATCACGTCCTTTTTCAAACTTTCCAGTTTTTGTTGCCGTTCTTTCATAGTTAAACCAATGACTTTGTAATCGGTGTATCTGGAAGAGGAAAAAAAAAAAAGCATATTAATAACTTAAATTGTGCAGCTTTTTTAAGTACTGTATCAATTTTTAAGGGTATTAATTTATCACATATAAAGAATGCAGGGGTAAGTTTCTATAGAATTCCAAAAATACCTACAGGCTTTACCTTGCTTCCTTCAAGATGCAAACTAATTACACCAAACAAGTTAATACCAAGAAAATTCTTTCATTGTCTAACCTTTCAAAACACCTAAATGATCTAAGCCATACATGTTTCAGAGGCTCCTTTAAAGAGTTCCTCTTTCCACATATGTAACTCATTCATTCACCTAGTTGAACCAAAGAATTACACACACTCATAACACGACTAATTCAGCTTCTGAATTTTCTTCTAAAAGGAATTCAAACCCCATCATTCACTACCAAACAAGATTGTAAAAGCAACTATTCCAAACTTCATTCCAATCTTATTCTGCTTTCATACGGATCTCTCCTTCCACACCTGACTAAATGCTTAATGACTTAACATTTCCAATAGTCTTGCTTCAACTACACTATGGTCTTTCTCTATTTTTCACTCACAACTGCCCTATGTACATTAAAAAAAATATATTTAAAACTATCAGCATCTTTAAGAACCAAACTGCTTAATCTTGTTTCCAATTTCTCAAATTACAAGCTAATGAATCTCATTACCTCTCCCTTTTCTACACAAACTCATAGTTTTCTCCACATACGTACAATGCAAAGTAACCCCACAAGCCAGACCTGGAGTGGCAGCGTCTTTAGCGTAGGTCCAATCTACCGAGCTGCAACTTAGGAAAGGAGCAGTAAATGAGGCCAAACCACCACACTAACCCCTGCCCCTCAAGAAGCATGAGAGGGAGAGGCTTTGGTCACACGGCGATTACCTCATCTCTCAACACAAAGTATACAGCAATATAAATTTATCTACTTCGAGAAATACCTCTCCAGAATCATTTCTTGAAGACTTTTTCTAGTTGAAAGACATTTAGATCAACCCAGGAAACAATATGGAAGTTAGCAATTCACACAACCACATATGCCACCAACACAACATACACTCCATGAGAGCTCTGGAGGAAAGACCAGACAGCTCAGGGAACTACAGCAGCAACCTCAAAACTCTACGGTTGCTTCTGAATCAGGTACAAATGCAGTAAGGGATTAACAATTTGTTAACTTCCCAGCTCTTACCTCCTTCCAACTATATTCCAACTACCTGACCTAGTACTCTTAATTTTAATAATATGCAGAGATTAAATAACCATAATAACATAAAACTCGTATAACATAAGCCATAAAAGCTACAAAGATGTGTTTGCACAGACACAAAAATTGGTCTCAAAAACTGCAAGAAATAGAAATAATATTGTAAAATATTAAAAAAAAAAAATTACTGAAACCTTGTTACTTACACAGAAATTTCATTGATATAGATCTTGGCTGGACAGCCTGTTTTCGAGGTGGTTAAATAATTCTTGTTTCTCTTGACTGGTTGTTGGTTTTTCTCCCCCTGTAAACAAACTGAAAATATAAACAGTCCTGAAAAAGAACAATGAATTTTGCATACGAATTATAATTCATTTTTCTCCACTCTGGCTCGTCATGACCAAAGCATCGAACCTATTCCTGATTACAAGTGAGTATCAGAGACGATAATTTCAGGGCTGAATGAATTCATCTGTTAAAGAGGGATAACTTCATGTACTTAGCACCTAAGTACATTGCTATAAGGCTAGAACACAACCCTTTTATGTAAACACAACAAGGGTGGGAATGGTAAATTACTCTCTATGATAGAGCCATAATCCCTTTTATATGGGGGTTGGCTGAGTCAAAGCAAAAAATTTGACTTTATGGAAGGAAAATGCAGACGAGATTCCCTACCCCTCACTTCAACCCATTTTGTTGACTTATGACATGCAAGGGAACAAGGAGGAAGTATTCTTGCCCCATCCCTCTCAGAGGTAAATATCTAGTTCTTTCCCTCCGAATTATGTGGTATGGCGCAGTAAGTAGAATACGAATCAAGATCTGCTACAAGAGGGTTGATTTTAAAGGCTGGAGAAAATCCATGATTCAAGCCACATGAAAACAAAAATTACAAACAGAAATTCCCCATAAATTGAATCCTACATTAAAAGTATGAATATGTCAGCATTTCAATATAAATAATAAAGAATTGCAAAGAAGGAGTGCATAAAGAGCTCCACTGCAAGACACGTTTGCTTTAAAAATATATTATTACATTTTACAAAGCATTCAGGGCATACAAGGCCTTAGATCTCAGTGAGCTTATTTAAAAATAGAAATGAAAACAAACCTCTCTTCATATAAAAATTATTTACACACCTCTTTGCCTCTATAGGGCTTGTATCTCATTCCATATTTACACATATACGTTCTATATCTATCATTGGAAGTCAAGTGGGTGTAAGTTTCCAGTAATCTGCTACCGTAAAAAAATCTTCTCTGACGAATTCTTCGTTTCTTCTGATCATCCGTACTGAAATATTGAGGAGTTATTAATAATTGCAAAAGCACACAGGTATCCAACTCACTCAACTGTGATAAAGAAACTAAAAGAGTATGGTGGCAGGCACAACATAAGAGAATAGCCCCAACATATTCCCTGCATGTCATAAGAGGCGACTAAAGGTGGACAGGGCGAGGGGACTGGGAATCCCCCCTTGTATTAACCTCCCGCGAGACGTCAAAGAAAAAGGGGAGTAGAGAGAAGAGTAACTTTTCCCAAAACTCTAGTTTTGGGTGTCTAAATGTGCGTGGTTGTAGTACGATAGAGAGCAAAGATGTGAGATTGAATATATGTTTGGTAGGAGGAGGATGGATGTATTGGCATTGTGTGAGACGAAAATTAAAGGAAAAGGAGAAGTGGCATTTGGTGAGGTGGCAGGTAGGGTGTCTGGGGTTGAAAGGGGGAGAGCGAGAGGTGTGGCATTATTGCTGAGTGAATGGATGGTAAATAAGGTAGTGGAATGGAAAGAAGTGTCATCTAGGCTGATGCGAGTGAGGGTTAGGATGGGTAGGGAATGTTGGGCTTTTGTTAGTGCGTATGGGCCAGGATGTGAGAGAAGTGAGGAAGAGCGGGATGAATTCTGGAATGAGTTAACTAGGTGTGTGGATGGTCTGAGTAGAAGGAACTATGTAGTTGTGTTGGGTGACTTGAATGCCAGAGTGGGTGATGGAGAGGTAGAAGGTGTTGTAGGAAAGTATGGGGAACCAGGTAGGAATGAGAGTGGCGAGAGACTGTTAGATATGTGTGTGGAGCAAAAGTTGGTGATAGGTAATTGTTTTTTCAAGAAGTTAAAAAATAAGTATACATGGATGAGAGTGGCAAATGGAAGAGTGAAAAAAAAAAGTGCTGATGGATTACGTGTTGGTAGCAAAGAGAATGATTGGTAGAATGAAAGATGTGCATGCATTTAGGGGTGTGGCTGCTGGGATATCTGAGGGTAGTCGCCGTGGCTCAGTCGGTAGCGTCTCCGACTCTGAGGCGTCAGGTCGAGGGTTCGCGCCCCGTCACGGTCTGAGGTTAGCAAAGGCATGCACTCAGCGTAAGGATTACATTTACCAAAACAAGTCCTTCGCAAGAAGGCAACCGTCCTAGACCTTGGTTGATAAGGGAGTCCGTGACATAAAACCGGAACAGCTGCTGGGATATCTGATAATTTTTTGGTTGAAGCAAAAGTGGTAGTAGCAAAAGAGTGGGGAAATAGAGTGGGGGGATGTAGAAGGGAAGTGGTGAAGGTGGAAGAGTTGAAAAAGCCAGAGAAGAGATAGGAATATCAGGACAGGTTGAAAGTGGCATATGACAGGGTGAAAGAAAGAGAAGTTGGGGAGTTAGAGGAGGAATGGGGGTTGATGAAAGAAGGTTTTGTGGAACATGCAAGTGAGGTGTGTGGAAAGAGGTTTGCTGGAGGTGGCATAAGGAGGGGCAGCGAGTGGTGGAATGAAGGGGTGAAAATGAAGGTGGAAGAATAAAAGAGGGCTTTTGAGGAATGGCTGCAGTGTAACAGTAAGAAGTATGAAATATATAGGGAGAAAAATGCGGAAACCAAGGGGAAGGTAAAGGAAGAGAAGCGGTTGGCAAATGTTAGGTGGGGACAGGATTTTAGTAGGTCATATAAGGAGAATAAAAAGAATTTTGGAAAGTAGTGAAGAGAGTAAGGAAGGGTTGATCGAGGAAGGAAGAGACAGTGAAAGATGCGACTGGACAGATGTTAAGAGGGAACGATGCAAGGAAAAGATGGGCAGAATATTTTGAGTGGTTGCTAAATGTTGAGGAAGATAGAGAGGCAGCTATAGTGGCAATGGGGGGTGTTCAAGAGCCAGTAATAGGAGATGAAAATGAGAGAGAGATTACAAGAGAGGAGGTGAAAAGGGCATTGGATGAAATGAAAGCAGGTAAAGCACCTGGAATGGATGGTGTGAGAGCGATGTTGAAAGAAGGGGGTGTGACTGCATTGGAATGGTTAGTGAGTGTTTAATATATGCTTTATGTTGTCAATGGTGCCAGTGGAATGGGTGATTGCTTGTATTGTGCCCCTATACAAAGGTAAGGGAGATGTGTATGAATGCAGTAATTTTAGGGGTATAATTTTGTTGAGTGTGGTAGGATACTGATTAATAGGATTAGGGATAAGACAGAAAATGTGATCGTGGAAGTGCAGAGTGGTTTTAGGAGAGGTAGAGGTTGTATAGATCAAATTTTTATAGTTAGGCAGTTATGTGTGAAATATTTAGCAAAGGGTAAGGATGTGTATTTTGCATTTTTGGATCTGGAGAAAGTGTATGATAGAGTTGATAGAGAGGCAATGTGGAATGTTTTGAGGTTATATGGAATTGATGGTAGACTTGCAAGCAGTGAAGATTTTGTATGAGGGCAGTAGAGCTTGTGTTAGGTAGGGAATATAGTGAGTGCGTGGTTTCCAGTGAGTATGGGACTGAGACAGGGATGTGTGATATCACCATGTCTGTTCAATTTGTATATTGATGGAGTCGTAAGAGAGGTGACTGAGCGAGTGCATGGCCGAGGTTTGAGATGGTAGATGGGGATGATAACGAGTGGGAGCTGAATCAGTAGTTTGCAGATGATACTGTGGTGGAGGCAGATTCAGAGAAGCTGTGGCACTTAGTGTCAGAATTTGGAATGGTGTGTGAGAGAAGGAAATTGTGAGTGAATGTGGGAAAGGGTAAAGTTATGAGGTGTACAAGAAATGAGAATGATGCTGGATTGAATGTTATGTTGAAAGGAGAAACACTTGAGGAAGTTGATCAGTTTAAGTATTTAGGCTCGGTTATAGCTGCAAATGGTGGAGTGGAAGTGGAAGGTAATGTGTGTCACAGAGTGAATGAAGGATGTAAAGTGTTGGGTGCATTGAAAGGAGTGATGAAGAATAGAGGGTTGGAAATGAATGTTAAGAAAGTTTTGTATGAGAAAGTGGTTGTACCAACTGTGATGTATGGATCAGAGTTATAGGGTATGAAAGTAAGTGAGAGACGGAAACTAAATGTGTTTGAGATGAAATGCCTGAAGAGTATGATTAGTGTATCTCGGTTGGATAGGGTTAGGAATGAAGTGGTGAGAGCAAGAACAGGTGTGAGGAGAGAATTGGCAGCCAGAGTAGATATGAATGTTCTGAGATGGTTTGGCCATGTGGAGAGGATGCATGATGAAAGACTGCTGAAAAAGGTGATGACTGCGAGAGTTGATGGGATAAATGCTAGAGGGTGGACTAGGTTTGGGTGGATGGATGGAGTAAGGAGAGCCCTGAATGACAGGAGGATGGATCTGAGGGAAGCAAGTGAGCGTGCTAGGAATAGGAATGAGTGGCAAGCGATTGTGACGCAGCTCTGATGGGCATCTGCTGTTACCACGAGAATGCATCTTACAGAGGTAGCCCTGTGGTAAGGGCAGTATGGGAGTTGGCATTATGAAGCGACACAGGTTGTGGAAGAGCCGGAAGAATGGGCTGTGGCACTCTTGTTTTTTATGTCAGCTACTCCCAAATAGTGGGAAACAGCCAAGGTAAATGATGAATGATTAAACTAACCTGTGATAAACAAACTAAAGGAGTACATACATATGGTGCGCTGTATTTAACCACATGAGTGAATAAAAAAATACACGGTTAAACATAAAGAAGTTAAGGGGACACCCTGGGTTGGGAGGGAGGAGGCGATGAAGAGGACGATTAAAACAAAGTATAGGAGTACATACATATGGTACGCTGTATTTAACCACATGAGTGAATAAAAAAAATACACGGTTAAACATAAAGAAGTTAAGGGGTCATCCTGGGTTGGGAGGGGGGAGGGGGTGAAAAGGACGATTTTCTGTTTTACTAATTTCTGGCAACTTTAACGTGTGCTGGTGCCAGGTGTAAAAGGAAAGGGCTCTATCTAAACTATAAACAACAAAAAATTGCACTTTTATGTAAGTATTCATAGTAAAATAATGTCATACATGATGATGTTTTGATGTGCTTTCGTTGCGTTGCATTTTACATTAATTTGACTTTGATAATCAGAGATTCTATACAATAACTTTGTCACTAGGAATGAAAGCAAGTGTTGGAAGAGTAGTATGAGGTGTTGTGGTGAGCTCATCTGATTCAGTAGCCCTTTAATTCCCATGTAAACGTGTGCACATGGCAGCAAGGTGGGAAAGTGCCTCCGAGGCAGTTGCTTTTTTACTAAAATTAAATTTTTTTTCGATTTTTTTTGCGCAGGCGTTATTTGTGTATTTCACATTTTTTTTACTATTATTATTGGGGGGGGGGCATTATTCCAATATCGCATATTTTAAAAACGCGTAAAAAGCGAGCTGAGCATATATATATATATATATATATATATATATATATATATATATATATATATATATATATATATATATATATATATATATATATATATATACAGTGTTGCCTCACTTATTGTGGTAGTTCGGTTCCGGGACCTGGCGCGAACCAGGAAATCCGCGAAGTAGGAGCCACCTATATGTACATAGATATTTTAATATATTTTTACGTTTACACTGTATAAACCCTCCCTGCACTGTTAAAAAAAACACCCTTTACATTATAAATAACAGCAAGCAACGTAAATTTTTATGAAAGTGATAGATAAAATTACGGTGAATGAGGTGATAATGACGTGACATACATACTCATTTACAATTATTTTTTCGTTTACATACTGCATAAACCCTCCCTGCACTGTTAAAAAAAGACCCTTTACATTATAAATAACAGCAAGCAACGTAAATTTTTATGAAAGTGATAGATAAAATTACGATGAATGAGGTGATAATGACGTGACATACATACTCATTTACAATTATTTTTTCGTTTACGTACTGTATAAACCCTCCCTGCACTGTTAAAAAAACACCCTTTACATTATAAATAACAGCAAGCAACGTAAATTTTTATGAAAGTGATAGATAAAATTACAGTGAATGAGGTGATAATGACGTGACATACATACTCATTTACAATTATTTTTTCGTTTAAGTACTGTATAAACCCTCCCTGCACTGTTAAAAAAACACCCTTTACATTATAAATAACAGCAAGCAACGTAAATTTTTATGAAAGTGATAAATAAAATTACGATGAATGAGGTGATGATGACGTGACACACATACTCATTTACAATTATTTTTTCGTTTACGAACTGTATAAACCCTCCCTGCACTGTTGGAAAAACACCCTTTACATTATAAATAACAGCACACAACGTAAATTTCAATAAAAAAATGAAAATACTGAAAAAAATATTTTTCAATATTTTAATATTTTTGCGTATACCCATAAAATAAAATAATAATTTATAAAAAAAAAAACCGCGATAGAGTGAGAACGCGAACCAAGAAGCGCGAATAACCGGGGTAACACTGTATATATATACACGGTGATCCTTCACTGGATCGCGTTTTCACTGTACCACGGTTTTTTTTGGCAAATTATTATTTTATTTTTTGGGTATATGCAAAAATATTAACATATTAAAAAAATAAAAATTTTCAGCATTTTCATTTTTTTATTGAAAAATAAAAAATTTTATTATTTAATTGATAAAATTTTTTTTTATTTCCCAGCCTACGAAGAATAAAACAGTAAAAAATAGTAAAAAACATAAATTTAGATATATAACTCACAGTACAGGGTATTGCATCATGTCAAATAGTGTCCGACAGCGTACAATGTATTGGGGTCGCACCTAAGTGAGCTAGCATATACTGTATATTAAAATTTCCAGTAGTTTCATGATTTTACTGATAAAAAAACTTATTTCTTAGCCTAAGAATAATAAAACAGTAAAAAATAGTAAAAAGCATAAATACTAACAGTATTGCACCACGTAAAATACGATACCGGTATCAGCGTTTCGGAAAACGCAAAGGCTCTCACCTACGTGACCTAGTGAATATTAAAATTTTCATTATTTTATTGATAAAAGAAATATTTCCTAGCCTAAGAATAATAAAACAGTAAAAAATAATAAAAAACATAAATACAGTACTAACAGTATTGCACCATGTAAAATACGATACCGGTATCAGCGTTTCGGAAAACGCAAAGGCTCTCACCTACGTGACCTAGTGAATATTAAAATTTTCATTATTTTATTGATAAAACAAGTATTTCCTAGCCTAAGAATAATAAAACAGTAAAAAATAATAAAAAACATAAATACAGTACTAACAGTATTGCACCATGTAAAATACGATACCGCTATCAGCGTTTCGGAAAATGAAAAGGTTCTCACCTATGTGATAGTTCATGGAATGCTATTGGCTGAAAGGTCGGGAGACGACGAATCACAGAATTGTTTTTCTGTATGTTCTATATCATGGGGTCTGACTGGCTTTTTCATTGCAGTTTGCTTTTCCCACCATTTTCCAATGTCTCGCCTCACTCGTTTAGTCTAACTCACGTGTGCGCCGTTCACGTTGTGCTTATTAATACGTTTTGCTTGTGATTGTGTTTTCACGCGTAATTTAACCTTTGCAATGCCTCCCAAACGTCCTTCATCTTCTAAGGCTTCTGGTAGTCAGCCTAAGCAGCAAAGGAGGATGTTAACCATAGTAGATAAGGTGAAACTCTTAGATATGTTGAAAGAAGGAAAAAGGTTCACGGATGTTGGCCGCAATGAATCTACTGTTCGCTACATCAAAAAGGACGAGGCAAAGATCAGGAAAACAGCGAGCATTTCTTTTGCTAGGAGGAGAAGGCTTTAAAGATATGACTCACGAAGATGAGAATGAACTAATTGACTGCCACTCGCAGCCTTTGAGTGATGAAGACTTGGATGAAATGACGAAATCAGCGAGCGAAGAAGAGGAAGAACTTCAGGAAACGCACGAAGAAATTGAAGAACTTGGCCTTACACTCGAACGTCTGGCAGCCATATATCAACATGTGAAAGCAGCCCAACAACTCTCGCAGGAATATGACGATAATATGGTTCGTTCGGTGACCTTCTGTAATTTTCTCGACAATGCTATGATTCCTTACCATACCATTTTCCAACAAAAGAAGAAACAGCGACAGCAACACCCCATTACCATGTTCTTCTCCCCCAAAAAGCAGCCGTAAAGCTATTATTGGCTGCGAAATAATTTCCTCTGGGGTCAAGAAACATCATCACCTCATTCACGGTAAGTTTACCTATCACGTACATATAAATTTATGTTGCATGCTGTTATTTATAATGTAAAGGGTGTTTTTTTTAACAGTGCAGGGAGGGTTATACAGTACGTAAACGTAAAAATAATTGTAAAATACCTATGTACATGAGTATGTCATGTAATTACCACTTCATTCACTGTAATTTTATCTATCACTTTCATATAAATTTACGTTGCATGCTGTTATTTATGAAGTAAAGGGTGGTTTGTTAACAGTACAGGGAGGGTTTATACAGTGTAAACGTAAAAATAAATTAAAATATCTATGTACATATAGGCTGATCCTACTCCGCGATTTTCCTGTCTCGCGCCGGGTCCCGGAACCGAACCATCGCGATAATTGAAGGAACACTGTATATATATATATATATATATATATATATATATATATATATATATATATATATATATATATATATATATACAGTAAGCCCTTGCTATATCGCGGTTCACCTATTGCGAATTCAGTGCATCGCGGTTTTTTTTTTGGCGAGTTTGTTTCTGGGTATATGCGAAAATAAAAAAAATTAAATTTTCAGTATTTTCTTTATGTTATAGAAAACAAAAATTTTCATTATTTTATTGATATAAAAATGTATTTCCAAGCCTAAGCATAATAAAACAGTAAGAAATAGTAAAAAAACATAAATTTGTACATGTAACTCTGCACCATAGAAAGTACGATACCGTTATCAGTGTTTCGGAAAACCCAAAGGGTCGCACCTATGTGAGCTAGTATATATTAAAATTTCTAGTAGCTTCATTATTTTATTGATAAAAAATATTTATTTCTTAGCCTAAGAATAATAAAACAGTAAAAAATAGTAAAAAACATAAATAATCACAGTATTACACCATGTAAAATACGATACCGGTATCAGCGTTTCGGAAAACGAAAAGGGTCGAACCTACGTGAGCTAGTACATATTGAAATTTTCATTATTTTATTGAGAAAACAAGTATTTCCTAGCCTATGAGTAATAAAACAGTAAAAAATAGTAAAAAACATAAATTCAAACATATACACTCACAGTATTGCACCATGTGAAATACTGTACGATAGCATACATTGTATTGGCGTCTTGGAAAACGCAAAGGCTTGCACCTACGTGTGATAGTTCATGGAATGCTATTGGCTAAAAGGGTGAGAGACGACGAATCACAGAATTGTTTTTCTGTGTTCTGTATCATGGGGTAAGATTGGTATTTTGATTGAAGTTTGGTTCTCCCACCATCTTCCATTGTCTCGCCTCACTCGTTCGGTCTAACTCACATGTGCGCAGTTCGCGTTGTGCTTATTAATATGTTATGCTTCAGAGGTTCTTTTGATAACAGTCTCCTATGCCTCAAAAGGCCCCTCTTTAATTTCAAGCGGCTCCTGCAGATCTTTAACGTCTGATTTACAAGAGATTTCCTCTACTGGGGGAGCATCAGTATCATTTCCGTTGCCTTAACAGACTCCTTTTTAATTTCAAGCGGCTTCTGCAGATCTTCTTTAACGTCTGATTTACAAGAGATTTCCTCTACTGGGGGAGCATCAGTATCGTTTCCTTTGCCTCAACAGACTACTCTTTAATTTCAAGCGGCTTCTGCATATCTTCTTTACCGTGTGATTTACAAGAGATTTCCTCTACTGGGGGAGCATTAGTATCATTTTCACAGTTTTCAATGCCATCCACCTCCATCATAGAAGGAGAAAGATCACAACTGGTTCCAGAAGACTGACCTGATTTGACCCCAGTTTGTGCAGTCCAAAGTATACTGTACTTCAAAATATGGCCTCTCCACTTCCTTATTTTTCATAATGATCAAGGGTTTTCATATGTACTGTATATTCGTAACTTAGCCACGAGGAAATTGAAGAACTTGGCCTTACACTCGAATGTGGCAGCCATGTATGAACACGGGAAAGCACTCCAACAACTCTCACAAGAACATGATGATAATATGGTTCGTTCGGTGACCTTCTGCAATCTTCTCGACGATGCTATGCCATTACCACCTCATTCACGGTATGTTTACCTATCACTTTCATATAAATTTACGCTTGCACGCTCTTATTAATAAAGTAAAGGGTGGTTTGTTAACAGTACAGGGAGGGTTTATACAATAAACGTAAAAATAAATGTAAAGTACCTATGTACATATAGGGTGATCCTACTTCGTGGAAATTCACCTATTGCGGTCGGTCCCGGAACCAAACCCCCGCGATAAACGAGGGATCACTGTGTATATATATATATATATATATATATATATATATATATATATATATATATATATATATATATATATATATATATATATATATATATATATATATATATATATATATATACAGTGATCCCCTGCTGTATCGCGTTTCTTGGTTCGCATTTTCACTGTATCGTGTTTTTTTTTTTGGCAAATTATTATTGTAAAATACCTATGTACATGAGTATGTCATGTAATTACCACTTCATTCACCGTAATTTTATCTATCACTTTCATATAAATTTACGTTGCATGCTGTTATTTATGAAGTAAAGGGTGGTTTGTTAACAGTACAGGGAGGGTTTATACAGTGTAAACGTAAAAATAAATTAAAATATGTATGTACATATAGGCTGATCCTACTTCGCGGTTTTCCTGTCTCGCGCCGGGTCCCGGAGCCGAACTACCGCGATAATGGGGGGATTACTGTATATATATATATATATATATATATATATATATATATATATATATATATATATATATATATATATATATATATATATATATATATACAGTGCTCCCTCATTTATTGCGGGGGTTCGGTTCCGGGATCCGCCACGATAGGTGAAAAACCCCGAAGTAGGAGGACCATATTTAAAAAAAAAGTAATTATGACACCAGGACGGGCCAAAAAATAATAAAATAAAACAGCCTTTATTGGGCCTGAGCATGAAGAATACATTAAAATAAAGAGAAACAGAGATGGAGTGTGTAATGATCTGTCAGATATGAAGGGATTATAAAAGATGTGTAATGAATATCCAATTTTCTGCTGAGTTTTAATATACCTCTGCATTACTTTCATGATGTCTATTCCAAAAATTCTCTTAAATCTTATTATTATCATTATAAGTATTATTATTGGCGACAATAATTTTCCTTTGATGATAATTGTGGAGATTATAATGATTATTATTATTATTATAATTATGATTATTATTATTACCAATTTGTCATGGATCCATTATTTTTACAATAAACAATGTAGTTTTGGTTGAATGAACAAGAGTTAATTAAAGATGTTTCTTTCTGGCAACGTCTTTCCTCATTTATTGTCGTCATCTTTCATTTCCTCTTTCTCATATTTATTACAGGTATTTTACACTTATTTTTACCTTTACTGTATAAACCCTCCCTGCACTGTTAACAAACTACCCTTTGCTTTATTAAAAACAGCGCGCAAGCATAAATATATATGAATGTGATATTATGAAGATTGAAAAAAGCATTAAGAACAAGCAGCAAACAAACTTTCTATATAATATCGTCAGGGAAATAGCGTGTAGAGATTATATATATTTCATTTAAGTTTCCCATGTACAGTACGATATACGTTTTTTTTGAACGAATTGCATACACTTTCTTCTTCTCTCAGCTGACACTATTTATGTTAAGATTTCGTGCAGCATGGTCGATAGATAGAATAATGTTTAGAACCAAGGAATATTAATAATACTATAAACTTGAAAATTAAATAAACCTCAAATAGGGTGAGTAAATAAATATTTTATGAGTAAGATTTGTGCCTGATTAAGCATCAGCTGATACATAGGCAAACAAACAAACAAACATTAATTTCCATTTTTGTACAATGATTATTCTTCCAAGAGTAGTCACCGTGGCTCAAGCAGTAGAGTCCTCGACTCTGAGGCGTCAGGTCGAGGGTTCGCGCCCCGTTACGGTCTGAGGTTAGCTAGGGCATGCACTCAGGGTAACGATTACATCTGCCAAAACAAGTCCTTCACAAGAAGGCAACTGTCCTAGCCCTTGGTAGAAAAGGGAGTCCGTGACTTAAAACCGGAACCGGTTATTCTTATAGAAAATTCGAGAAGTACACTAAAAAAAAGTTTGTTTCATTTTGGTATAAAGAGATAATAGAGTACTAACTAAGCAAAGGATACTATATGATAAACTAAGACAGCTAGATAGATAGAGAGACAAATATACAGAGATGAACAAAGAAAGATATAAAAAAATAAAAGAAGCAAGTTAATATATAAAGGAAGCTACATAGCTGAGACTGGAAACGAGGAGTCAACAAAGAGAGAGAGAGAGAGAGAGAGAGAGGAGAGAGAGAGAGAGAGAGAGGAGAGAGAGAGAGAGAGAGAGAGAGAGAGAGAGAGAGAGAGAGAGAGAGAGTAGAGAGAGAGAGTAAGAGAGAGAGAGAGAGAGAGAGAGAGAGAGAGAGAGAGAGAGAGAGAGAGAGAGAGAGAGAGAGAGAGAGTCTAATAATAAAAACTTCCCTCCGTTTTAAATTCACTCTCTCTCTTCACCTCCTGATGGAACTTTAAAAGGATGAATCCATTTGCCATCAAAGTAGAGGAGAAAGAAACAGGGGAAGAAGAAGAAGAAATCAAATGAGAAAGAGGAAATGAAAGATGATGACAATAAATGGGGAAAACGCACAAAAAATTCGAATTTTTTTTTTCATTCTAGTAAATAAGCAATCGCCTCGGAGACACATTCCAACCATGCTGCCATGTGCTTCAGTGTCTCTTTACCCAGCATACTGTGTGGATATATTGCTTGTTCTAACTGTTTTTGTGGTAAGGTTTGTGTTTCCTGTTATTTTTGCAGATTTTGTACACTGAGCGTATCTATCATGGCCAGTAAATGCCCAGGAAATCTGTGAAAGCGCTTTTACTCCCAATAGAGTGAGAAAGGCAATAAACCTTGAAGTAAAACTTCAAGTGTTGGCCTGTTAAGAGCGTGGTGAGAGTATGGTGGCCATAAAACTGTCGATGCAACACAATGAAAGCACGTTGCGCACTATCCGTGAAAATGTGGAGAGAATAAAGAAAAGTGCAAATACTGTGTGGATATATTGCTTGTTCTAACTGTTTTTGTGGTAAGGTTTGTGTTTCCTGTTATTTTTGCAGATTTTGTACACTGAGCGTATCTATCATGGCCAGTAAATGCCCAGGAAATCTGTGAAAGCGCTTTTACTCCCAATAGAGTGAGAAAGGCAATAAACCTTGAAGTAAAACTTCAAGTGTTGGCCTGTTAAGAGCGTGGTGAGAGTATGGTGGCCATAAAACTGTCGATGCAACACAATGAAAGCACGTTGCGCACTATCCGTGAAAATGTGGAAAGAATAAAGAAAAGTGCAAATGCTGGTGCTAGTTTAACTTCGCTTAAGTCTTCATATTCTTGATCAGATATTATGGAGAGAATGGAGAAAATGCTATGTACGTGGATGAGCATTAAGAACAAACAGCAAACAAACTTGCCGTATAATATAGTCAAGGAAAAAGCACCATCATATATAGAGTGAGTACACCTGTGTAATTGTGTACGATTTTTTTGTTATATTTTTAATACCATACTACAGTATTATATTTAGTCGTTGCATAATAAAAAAATAGGTTGCCTAATCTTGCTTTTAATTTTTTTTTACAATAGATTTATTTATTTTTGCAGCTAGGGGTTGGCTCTCCCACTTCCACCTCTTCTCCTACCGCTTATATCACCTGCTCGCCTCCACCATGCTCGTCGTCTGTTGCTTGCCGTATATAAAGTGAGTAGAATGTGTATAATATTTTTTATTTACATCATTACTGTAATTCATGCATTGCATAATAAAAAAAAAATTTAGTTTTCTAGTCTTGCTTTTATTAATTTTTTTAGGTTATAGTATCTTTATTCATTTTTGAAGCTAGGGGTTCGTGTTAACCGTATATAAAGTGAGTAGAATGTGTATAATATTTTTTATTTACATCATTACTCCTACTGCTTAAGTCACGTGCTCGCCACCACCACGCTCTTCCCATTCCTGTTACTCACCATATAAAGAGTGAGTAGAATGCTTTATATTTTTATGTTACAGTAATTCAGGTGTTGCATAATGAAAAAATTTAGTTTTCTAGGCTTGCTTTTGGTAATTGTTTTTTTTATGTTTGCAAATAAGGGTTTGTTCTCTTTTTCTCCTACCGCTTATGTCAAGTGCTCACCGCCACCACGCTCATCCCATGCCTGTTGCTCAACATATATAGAGTGAGTAGAATGTATTTTACATTCAGGCATTGCATATTTTTTTTTTTTTTACTTTTTTAGTCTTGCTTTGGTTATTTTTTATTTCTATTTTATCTGAGTAGAATGTGTTTTACATTCAGGCATTGCATAATGATATTTTTTGTTTAGTTTTTTAGTCTTGCTTTGGTTATTTCTTATTTCTATTTTATCTTTGTTTATGTTTGCAGATAGAAGTTCGTTCTCCCGCATACTCCTCCTAGTGTATGCCTGTTGTCCACCGCATAATAGAGTGCATTAATTTGTTTACTGTACAGTTAATCTGTATATCCTACTGTGCATTATTTGCATGTTAATATAAATAACTACAGGTCTTTCTGCTTTGTTATGTACTTATAAAATATGTTTTACTTATCTTATATCTGGTATAGTGTGTCTGGTCACCATGCACGTCCCAGCGTAAGCCTGTTGCCAACAGCATAATAGAGTGCATTAATTTGTTTACTGTAAAGTAAATCTGTATATCTTTTATACTGTACACTATTTGCATGTTAATCTAAATAACTACAGGTCTTTCTGCTTTATGTACTTATAAAATATGTTTTACTTATCTTATATCTTTGGTATAGTGTGTCTATGGATGGTTGTGGAAGAGCTATGCCCTTTATCATTGTTTCCTATGGAAAATGGCTTGTTTTTTCACGCGATTTTCCATTTACCTGTTACTTCTGAGAACCTATCTCCACGTTATTCTGAGAAGTAGGTGTATATATATACAGTGATCCCTCGCTACATTGCGATTCACCTAACGCGAATTCAGTGCATCGCGGTTTTCTTTGACGAGCTTTTTTTTTTTTTCTGGGAATATGCGAGAATCCACGATTTGTGGAAATAATAAAAATTTTCAGTATTTTCATTATTTTATTGAACATTTTTTTTTTCATTATTTTATTGATAAAACAGACTATTTCACAGCCTAAGAATAATAAAACAGTAAAAAATATCAATATAAACATGTAACTCTGCACCACAGAAAATACGATACGGTCATCGGCATTTCAGAAAATGCAAAGGGTCGCACCTACGTGAGATAGTATATATTAAAATTTCCAGTATCTTCGTTATTTTATTGATAAAAAAAAAAGTATTTCTTAGCCTATAAATAATAAAAGAGTAAAAATAGTAAAAAACAAATTTGAACATGTAACTCATAATATTGCACCATATAAAATACGATACCGGTATCGGCATTTCGGAAAACGAAAAGGGTCGCACCTATGTGAGATAGTACATATTAAAATTTCCAGTATTTTCATTATTTTATTGATAAAAAAAAGTATTTCCTAGTCTAAGAATAATAAAACAGTAAAGAATAGTAAACAACATAAATTTAAACATATAACTCACAGTATTGCACCATGTAAAATACTGTACGATAATGTACTGGTGTCTTGGAAAAAGCAGAGGGACGCACCTATGTGAGATAGTTCATGGGATGCTATTGGCCGATGGGTGGGAGGCGACGAGTCATAGAATTGTTTTTCTGCATGTTCTGTATCCTGGGGTCTTATTTGGTTATTGTTGGTCCCGAATGAGATTGGGAGTTGAATTAAATCGATAACAAAACCACGAGGGAGGTTGGGGAATCTGTAATATGAACATAGTGGCATTCAGATAGAATGCATTCATTCCTAAGTATAGCAGATATAAGCAATAACGTCTGATTCCTTTTAACCTTCTGTGGTGTAGTTGGTAGCACTTTGACCTAGTAATTATAAGTCCTAGGTTCAAATCCCGGTTGGGGTTAAAAAATTATTCTTGTTTTCACATATGTTATGTGCTTATTTGGTTATTGTTGGTCCCGAATGAGCTTGGGAGTTGAATTAAATGCGAAAACGAAACCACGAGTGAGGTTGGGGAATCTGTAATATGAGCATAGTGGCATTAAGATAGAATACGTTCATTCCTAAATATAGCAAATATAAGCTATAAGGTATGATTCCTTTTAACCTCCTGTGGTGTAGTTGGTAGCGCCTTGACTTAGTAATTAAAAGTCCTAGATTCAAATCCCGGTCGGGGTAAAAATATTATTCTTATCACATATGTAATGTGCTTATTTGGTTACTGTTGGTCCCGAATGAGATTGGGAGTTGAATTAAATGCGAAAACGAAACCACGAGTGAGGTTGGGGAATCTGTAATATCAATATCGTGACATTCAGATAGAATGTGTTCATTCCTAAGTATAACAGATATAAGCTACTAGGTTTGATTCCTTTTAACCTTCTGTGGTGTAGTTGGTAGTGCCTTGACTTAGTAATTATAAGTCCTAGGTTCAAGTCCCAGTCAGGGTAAAATAATGATTAAAATTTTCACATATGTAATGTGCTTATTGGTTGTTGTTGGTCCTGAATGAGATTGGGAGTTGAATTAAATCAAAAACAAAACCACGAGTGAGGTTGGGGAATCTGCAATATGAACATAGTGGCATTCAGATAGAATGCGTTCATTCCTAAGTATAGCAGATATAAGCTATAAGGTCTGATTCCTTTTAACCTTCTGTGGTGTAGTTGGTAGCGCCTTGACTTAGTAATTATAAGTCCTAGGTTCAAGTCCCAGTCGGGGTAAAAAAGTGATTCTTGTTTTCACATATGTAATGTGCTTATTTGGTTTTTGTTGGTCCCGAATGAGATTGGGAGTTGAATTAAATTCAAAAACGAAACCACGAGTGAGGTTGGGGAATCTGTAATATAAAAATAGTGGCATTCAGATAGAATGCGTTCATTCCTAAGTATAGCAAATATAAGCTATAAGGTATGATTCCTTTTAACCTTCTGTGGCGTAGTTGGTAGCGCCTTAGTAATTATAAGTCCTAGGTTCAAATCCCGGTTGGGGTAAAAAAATTATTCTTGTTTTCACATATGTAATGTGCTTATTTGGTTACTGTTGGTCCCGAATGAGATTGGGAGTTGAATTAAATACGAAAACAAAACCACGATTGAGGTTGGGGAATCTGTAATATCAATATAGTGGCATTCAGATAGAATGCGTTTATTCCTAAGTATAGCAGATATAAGCTAAAAGGTTTGATTCCTTTTATCCTTCTGTGGTGTAGTTGGTAGCGCCTTGACATAGTAATTATAAGTCCTAGGTTCAAATCCCGGTCGGGGTACAAAAATGATTCTTGTTTGCACACATATAATTGCTTATTTGGTTACAGTTGGTCCTGAATGAGATTGGGAGTTGAATTATATGCGAAAACGAAACCACGAGTGAGGTTGGAGAATCTGTAATATCAATATAGTGGCATTCAGATAGAGTGTGTTCATTCCTAAGTATAGCAGATATAAGCTAAAAGTTTGATTCCTTTTAACCCACTGTGGTGTAGTTGGTAGCGCCTTGACTTAGTAATTATAAGTCCTAGGTTCAAGTCCCGGTCAGGATAAAAATATTATTCATGTTTTCACATATGTAATGTGCTTATTTGGTTGTTGTTGGTCCAGAATGAGATTGGGAGTTGAATTAAATGTGAAAACGAAACAACGAGTGAGGTTGGGGAATCTGTAATATAAACATAGTGGCATTCAGATAGAATGTGTTCATTCCTAAGTATAGCAGATATAAGCTATAACGTCTGATTCCTTTTAACCTTCTGTGGTGTAGTTGGTAGCGCCTTGACATAGTAATTATAAGTCCTATGTTCAAGTCCCAGTCGGGGTAAAAATATGATTCTTGTTTTCACATATGTAATGTGCTTATTTGGTTATTGTTGGTCCCGAATGAGATTGAGAGTTGAATTAAATGCGAAAACAAAACCACGAGTGAGGTTGGGGAATCTGTAATATGAACATAGTGGCATTCAGATAAAATGCGTTCATTTCTAAGTATAGCAGATATAAGCTATAAGGTCTGACTCCTTTTAACCTTCTGTGATGTAGTTGGTAGCGCCTTGACTTGGTAATTATAAGTCCTAGGTTCAAGTCCTGGTCAGGGTAAAAAAATCATTCATGTTTTTACATATGCAATGTGCTTATTTGGTTGTTGTTCGTCCCGAATGAGATTGGTAGTTGAATTAAATGCGAAAACAAAACCATGAGTGAGGTTGGGGACTCTGTAATATGAACATAGTAGCATTCAGATAAAATGTGTTCATTCCTAAGTATAGCAGATAGAAACAATAAGGTCTGATTCCTTTTAACCTTCTGTGGAGTAGTTGGTAGCACCCTGACCTAGTAATTATAAGTCCTATGTTCAAGTCCCAGTCGGGGTAAAAAAATGATCCATATATATATATATATATATATATATATATATATATATATATATATATATATATATATATATATATATATATATATATATATATATATATATATATATATATATATATATATATATATATAACTCAGATTCTTAATATACTCATTTATGATATCCCTTCAATATGGTATAACTTAAAATTTGGGAATTAGTGCAGTGTAAGCCCATGATTAACGACAAAGTTTCTCTATTTCTCATCATTACCAAATATATTTCTTCTATGATAAAATCAACGGAAATACATTATAACAAAGTTAAAATTTCAAAGTAAAAAGTACAATTATCTTAATTACAATTCCTGTGCTTTTATGACCTCTCTCATGAAGACTGTATCAGTATTGCTAATTTTAGTGGAGTATCTGATAGATGATGTCAGGTGTGTGTCCGCTTAGTCAGGTGGTAGAGCATGTGACTGATTCATCATATCCTTGGTTCGACATCCACCACGGTCTGAGGTTAGAAATGGTAACGATCATGTACTGCCAAAACCAAAGTCCATTGAAAAGAGGCACTGTACTAGCCCTTACTAAAAAGGGAGTCTGTGAAGTAAAACTGGACCACATGACAGATGATGGCAAAGTAGAAAATTTTGTTGACAAAATAATACAGGTTTTCTCCTCATCTAGTGGGTCTTCACTTCAGTTCTACTGGATTCTTAAAGATCCATCTGACAACACATCCCTGCACATACTATTAAAATAGTTACTCTGTGTAGAGGATGTTTGTCTGTTCCCGCTCGAATTATCACGGGGTGTTACAAGCATGACTGTTATAGCTTACACTTTTATTTCGAAGTTAAGCCAACATATAACAATCATATCTTCTAACTTACTTTCCCAGCTAAGAAAAGAAATTGTTAAGTTTACACCTATAACTGATTTAGACACAGAAAACTTATTTCTCTAATTATTTTCAGTGTAAAACAACTGATCACTTTCACATAGAAAATCACAAGAAAACCATAATTTAGTCTCCAGATCAGTAATGACAGGTTGGCATGTTACATTGGGTTATGTAAGAGACGTGTTAAGGATGGAACTCCTGGTTAAAAAATAATTAGGAATAGAGGGTCTGAGGGTGAATCCCAGAAGTTAGCAGACTTTACCAATTTGATTGGCAATTCTTTATAATTTCACCTATCCCCTTTTGGAAGCGAAATCTATGTTTTTCCTATGGTTTTAATTTTTTTTAAATGAATTTTACTTTAAAAAACGTGGGATATTATTCCTAGCCTAACCTACCCTACCTTGACTTTACCTAACCACACTTAGAAATGAGTAATTTAGATGGTTTTAAGGTCTGATTAGTTAAAAAAAAAAATAAACACAGACAACTAGTTAAAACTGCATAAGATCGTCTGGGATAAGAAGGTTGTAATAGCAAAAAAAAAAAATTACCTTTTGAATGCATGAGTTCAGGGGGAATAAAACTATTCATCAACTATCTATGCCTAATGGTGCAATAGTAAAGAAAACTTGGAGGTCACAATCACAAGGCTGGGTTGGTAGCGCTTGCGACTTTGAATCGTCAGGTCAGTGGTTCAAGACTCGCCAAGGTCCCACTAGAAAAAAAAAAAAAAGTCCATGAAAAGGTGCCATCCTAACCATTAATAGAAAAGGAAGTCCGTGACGTAAAACCGGATAATATACAGGGAATGTAAAATTATCACCCCACCTTCACTTACTCTACGTGAAAGACACTCTCTGTGTTCTTCTCATGTGCCTCTAATACAGTCTGCAGATCCACCTCCGAGGTGACATATCCGCTGACACAGGTCAGGTCAGCATAAATTAGGCCAAAAGATGGCGGTAACCATTCTATATTCAATTCACACTCGTCTGGAAAAGGCTGTTCCACAATTTCTATCTCTTGTGTAACCCCTGACATCTTTCTCTTTCAAGCTTTTTAAATATTTACAACAAAGAGAGCGATTCTTGTCTGTGACGTAAATTATATTCCAAACGTCAGTACTCGTAATTGTACTTTAAGAATAAGCCCTTGTAACGTCTCCTCTATTATTTACTTATACTGTCTTTTTTACTGGCATAATTGTGTTTTATTTTTTCTTATTTTCCATAGTCCAAATATATTTTTTTTCTAATTTCTATGTCATTTTTACCACAATGTTTAAAACCAAGCACATCTGACAATAATTCACATCCATTTTCGATATAGGGTTGTTGTAATACTTCATTATTACATCCTTACACAGTGCAATATAAAAAGTTCCAATGTTTCACTAACATAACCACTCATGCATTTTGATCTTTATTTTTAAATCTACCTCTCCGATTCAAATCTGAAGTGTCTGTTCTTGCCTTAATCAATAATTTAGTTTTAATTGTATTATCAAACCAACTAATTTATTCTGTATCTTCTTTGTAAACCATATATATTCTCAAAGTTTCCTCGTCTGCCATATCTGACTCCCATATTTCAATATCAAATTTTCTTACTTTTTCTTCCAACTTAGCAATGGATGATAAATTTTCTATTTCTGGAAGATTGACATCTAGTATTGTCATATATCTTTTCAATTTCCTAATGATTATGCTTCTTGCTCATAAAAATGGTATAGAAATATCTCTCTAACTCATTACTTCCAGTTTCTAGAATATGTTTTACAAAACTAATTTTGTTTTAAATATCTCTTGATGTAGATGATGAAGCTCTAATTTCTGATCTCAGTGCAGTATAAATGTGTAATTCCAGAATGGCTCTATACACTTGGTTGTTTGTTCTTTGGAAAATCTTTCATTCTTCTTCTGTGTATTCTAATATATCTGCTGCATAAAGAAATGATGGCATCGCAATAGATTTCCAGAAAGTTTTTCCGATTAAAATTGTATTACACGAGGAAACTTATGTTTATCTTCATCTTCTTGTCCTGTTACATGCAGGAAACGGAGTCATAGGTCCCTCCCAACTGTTCATAGGAAATTAAGTTAATACCTTTATAATATCGCAAAATATGTCCGGAACAACAGGATATGTAGATAAGAACCAGATTCCCCACTGTTTTTAACCAGCTGTGTCTGTCAAATACATTATTTCGATTTAAGAAGGAGAATATTTGCTTTGGTTCAAATATATTTGTCAATAGATTCAGATGATAAACGACTTCAAGATTTAACCCAAGTTCCTAACAAATGGAAATGGGTTAACATGCGAAGGCCTTACTTTACTTGTTAGGTCTTTGGGCATGCGACCTAGAATAGCTTGACCCAATAATGACATACTGAATTATACTTGAATTTACTCTTAATTCATTTCTTGTAATACTGTATATTGTATTACGGTTTCAGTTGATGATTGCATATTTAAGATTAAGAAGTCAAGATGCTATATACATCTGGAGAAAACACTGGGTGAATACTGTTGATTTTACAAGCATGGCATTCTAAGCAAAAATTTGCAAATCATACATAAATGTATTGAAAAGTAAGGGACCTTATAATGAACCTCAAGGAACATCAAATTCAACAGAGAGTTTGAATGTTACGTGTTCCTTTATTTTTATTGTCTGCATGCGTTTGGTTGGATAGCTATCAAGAAAGAATTCATATATATGTAAAATTTTCATTTTCCTCAAGATATCTACATGAGAAACTGTCAAAAGTTTTAAAGAGGTCACAAAGGTCAAGTAATGATACCTCACTCTTGATTCCGTATTCGTATAATGCGTCAGTGTCTAGTTTTTAAGGCAGTCTGTGTAGACAGACCCTTTCTGAAACCGTGCAGAGATTTCGAATAAGTAACATAATGAAGAAACACTGAGTATTCTAGCAATGGACAAGAAAACTTTGAAAGTTTACAACTCTGAATGTGTATACATTATTATGCCAAGTTAAGGGTGTCAACCCATGTTTTTAGTCAATTATATATATATATATATATATATATATATATATATATATATATATATATATATATATATATATATATATATATATATATATATATATATATATATATATATATATATATATATATATATATATATATATATATATATATATATAACCAAATAAGCACATTACCATATGTGAAAACATGAATCATATTTCACCAGACTGGGGCTCGAACTTTGAACACATAATTACTGTGCCAAGGCACTACCAACTACACCACAGAAGGTATAAAAGAGAATCCAACCTTACGGCTTAACTGCTATACTAGGAATTAACGCATTCTATCTGAATGCCTTTTTGTTCATATTACAGTTTCTCCCAGCCTCAATCGTTGATTTGTTTTCGCATTTAATTCAAATCCCAATCTGATTGAACATCAGCAATAATCATATGAGCACAATACCATATGTGAAAACATGAATCATACTTTACCCGACCAGGACTTGGCACATTGAAAAGGTGGCCAGATAAGGTCACAAAATTAATTAGTACTTCAAATATATTATTGCTGATTTCTTAATGGACTTTTTTCTTCCATTTTAGACTGCATGTTAACAGTTCATTGTTAATAATATATATATATATATATATATATATATATATATATATATATATATATATATATATATATATATATATATATATATATATATATATATATATATATATATATATATATATATATATACAGTATATATAAACAAATTAGAACATTACCTTATGTGAAAACATGAATCATATTTTACCTGACTGGGACTCGAACCTAGGACACATAATTACTGTGCCAAGGCATTACCAACTACACCACAAAAGGTATAAAAGAGAATCCAGCCTTACGGCTTAACTGCTATACTAGGAATTAACGCATTCTATCTGAATGCCTTTTTGCTCATATTACAGTTTCTCCCAGCCTCTATCGTGGCTTTGTTTTCGCATTTAATTCAAATCCCAATCTGATTGAGCATCAGCAATAATCATATGAGCATGTGCACATCACCATATGTGAAAACATGAATCATATTTTACCCGACCAGGACTTGGCACATTGAAATGTGCCAAGTACTTCAAATATATTATCGCTGTTTTCTTAATGGGTTTTTGCTTCCATTTTAGAGTGCATGTTAACAGTTCAGTGTTTTATATATATATATATATATATATATATATATATATATATATATATATATATATATATATATATATTTCCACTATAATGTTTCTGCTATTACTTTCCAAACTCCACTGACTTTATGTCCTTCTTTGAATATCTCTCCTCATGCCATATGTCCTTGTTAGCTTCTCACCTTCATCGTGAAGTTCTCCATATTGGAAAATTAAGTTTCCACCACAGTGAGTAGATTCATTTAACTCACCCTGATGTAAATGAAATGAGGCCCTTGCCATTTTTTTTGTCACGCATGATATGGAGGAGATTAGCAAACATCTTATATGTGTTCCTCATCGCCACAAGCATGCAGCTAACATTCTTGACCTAATCTTTACTTTTAATCTTACAAATTATTCATATTCTGTAAGTCCCCCTCCAGGTAATTCTAACCATTCTGATTGCAATCTCTTCCAGTTTTGCTCCCCCACCAATGATTCCTCTAAACCAGCGCCATCTTTGGCACTACGAACATACTCAATGTAATGATTTATGTTACTATCTCCTTGATTTTCCATGGATAGACAACTGCTTTTGGTCCTGTAACCTTAAGCAGGGAGCCCAGAATGTTGCCGAAATCATAATCTTGGGAATGGGGGCGCTCATCCCCTCTTCAATCAAAACTTTCTCTCCCCTTGATCTTTGGTTTGACTGTGCCTGCTCCACTCCTATTAAGACTGTACATTAAAAATGTATTACCCCCTTGCATATAAAAATGTTTGTTAGCAGTAGATGGATATTTACTAAAGCAAATTTGCTCGAGGTGAAAAAGGTATGCCTATTATGGTATTAGTAGCTCCTCGTGGATATCCTATTAGTCTCTGTTCAACTATATCCTTCACATATAAGATTTAGTCATTTAAATGTCTCTTGCTAATTTCTAAGAACTATTTTTCACTTTTTATACGACTTCTGAAATATATATCAACTGCTTAATGTAATCAAATATGAGAAACTGTATAGATTCATTTCTTTTCTAAAGTTGCAAAAGTTATGCACACTTCATCATGCTCCTCAAAATACCGTTTTAAAGCATTTCAGGGTCAGATTTATCTCAAAACACTCAACAAAAATAAGCTAAAATATAGTACAAATTTTCCTTGGAGAATAATGATGTAGAAACGTGATATCAAGTACAAGCTCTTTTATTTTTACATTACTGTTTGTTTTACAAAATTAACATCACTCACTCTGTTGCTGGCGATTCAATATGTGGCTGCAAAGAAAAAAAAAAAAAGATCAATTATAGACAAATGAAAAATAAGTCCATTATTTTCTTTTTTTATGAGTGTGACACTGGGACAGGTAAGAAAACTACCCTCATTAGGCCCAGGCATGAAGAAAACAATAAGACAGAGAAAAAGCAGACTGTTAAGTACAACACACAAATAGGGGAGTGATACACAATAGGAAAAGGGCAGGCTGAAAGAATAGTCGAAGTACTGAGGACCTAGAGCTATAGCAGGATTAGGCCCTGAGATGATGATAGATCCGTTTTTTCAAGGAAGATAAGTTATAAGAATTAGGGAAGACAGGAGAAAGAGAGTTTCAGGGTTTGCAAGCGGATAGGAAGAAGCAGTCGCTGAACTAAACAATCCGCGAGCTACGCATCTCCACACAGTACATGTGAGATAAGGCCGCTTGGCGGGTGTTACGTGGCCTCGGCAGTGGGGGAGGAATGCAACTCGCCAACTCATCTGAGCAGCGAAGGAAGTGTTAGCGATAGAAAAGAGAAAGGGATAATACCTTACAACGAAAAGAAAGAGAATCCGGTTTAAAAGTATGAGAGGGGTCATTAATGAGTCTGACTGCCTTAGATTCAACCCTATCAAAGAGATAAGTATAAGAAAAAGCAGCCCCGATGTACGAGCAGTATTCTATGCAGTGACATATAAGACCTTTATAGATTTTAAGTAAGTGAAAAGAGGAGAGTTCAGAGGATAAATTTAATTAGTTTCGAAGACATTAGGGCTATCAGAAGGAGAAGATAAAGCGATATCCAGAAATTGTGTCTTGGAGGCATTAAATTTAACTATATTTTGGGTATACCACTCAGATACCCTCTGCAAATTGGAGGTGATGCAAGGTGTGCCACACCCTATCAAAATACAAATTCCACTGGAGCTTAGTAATGCGAGGAAAACACCCAAGAGCAGTTTATGTTATCTAGAATAACGCACACAGCTACTCGCTGCACAGACAGTGAAGTACCCATGTATGGCAAGAGAGAAAGGTCACTTTAAAAAACACAACACATTAGAAATTAACAGAAATACAAAACTGGATGAATAATATTGATTGGAGAAGGCAAGACACTAATATATTCTAACAGAAAGAATGCAACAAGATTATAGCAGTCTCTATTCTGTTATCTGCCATCACATTTCCTGCATGTCAGAAAAGGTAACAAAAGGGAATGTTCAAGTAAGGGATTAGCAGTCTTTTCCTCTCTGATATTTTTCTTTGTTTGTCACCGTTCAGTTGACAGACGGACTAAAGCTGGGAAATTATGGTTGAATCCCCTACCTATCGCCACGCCATGAACTCAAATGCAGGTCTGTCACCTCCTAAGTCTAGCATTTTACAGTTTTGGTATGGCAGTCCCCACCATAAAAAATTTCAGTAATTGGTACATACATGAAAGCTATCATAAAAAGCCCTCTTTGAGAAATTTAATACAGCTAAAGATGTCCAATATATACGATACTTACTCCGCTACTGTAAGCAGCATTGGGGGTACATGACGTAGTAATGTATATTCTCAAAATGGGTTCTTCTGCTTCTCTATTCAGTGGAGACAGTTTCTGAGAAAGGAATTGTTTCCTTTTTCCTTTCGTCTTGTATAAAATGCTTTTAATCTTATTAAATATCGTGCTTTCAGTAGGAAAGTAGTATGATGGAGGTTTATCATCTTCAATTATCCCGTCCGAAAACATCTGCCTGACAAAATCTCTTAAGATAATCTTTTGAGCGCGGGCACTGGTTATTCCACCTTCGGCAAGTTCCTGAATTTTCTTGATAACGAGAGGATGGGCTTTGCCATGCCTTGATGGGCAAGCAGTTGGCACTCCCTTTGTATGACCATGTTCACCTGTTGCAGCAACAAAATCCAATACGGGCTCCTTACAATTTTTTTCATCAGGGGAACTTGTTGTTGGTTTTGAAGGCATTTTGATGTTTGCTTGCTGGAAAAGAGTTCTGACAATATTTACATCTGCTTTACATGACTGCATACGTAATTCGAATTTATGGACACTATGCGCTGACTTAAGAGGCAATCTAATGTGATAATATTTATCAATATTTAGTGAGTCTGGTTTTTCTACTATATCTCTCTTCAAACCATTCATCTTGTCTTGTTTTTCTTTCATGGTAAGTCCGCTTATTTCATAGTCAGAATATCTGCAAAGTAAGCAATGGGAATACATAACATATTGAAATTGCCAAAAATATAAATGCCATTGGTATTAAAACCATCAAAATTTTATGTTATCTTGGTAAATTCTTAGCAAAACTTAAAAAATGGTTTTCATCCACCAAAGAACAAATGAGGTATAACATTAAAATATATCATCTTTTAAGACTATAAACCCAAATATTTCCATTCTAATATATTACACAGTAACTTAATTTCATTTTATGCTTTTTACTCAGACAAATATAGTATATTTGCTCTATTTCTTATGGAAAAAAAGGTGCAATTAATAAAATATAGTATATTCTAATATATAACTATGCTTCTATATGGAAATGTGGGAAATAAAAAGAATTACTTACACAGCAACTTCGTTAACATAGATTCGGGCAGGGCACTTCGTAGATGATGCCGAAGAGCACTCTGCATTTTTAAAAGCACTGACCTCATCACTCTGTTAAAAAATAAAAACTATCACTCTTAAAGGATTCTAGTAGTAGTGATAACACCTTGAATAGAGCAATGAGAGTGCACTCGATGCTGTTACTCTTTTCACACTATCCTATCAGTATTAAATGTATTTTATTTTAAAAAATTTACAGTCATGTGTATCATAGCTACAAAAAACTAAGATGTCACAAAATGGAACTTATCCAGCACAAGAAGGGTACCAAAAACATCATGTAGTACAGAATCATACTAGAGGAAAAGACCATAATTAATTCCCTGGGAACCCTGAGAGGATATATTAGCCATTTTTGCCATGATGTAAACGTTAGAAGATTCGGCGAAAAAAAAACGAGAGGAGGACGTTAAAAGGTTTTCTTGGGTGGTTTGAGGAATACAGCAAGGTGTTACATATTCCCAGGCAATCTTGAAATGATATACATGCCATATTTGTCATGATGTAACATTCGACGAAGAAAAAAAGAGTGAAGGGGACATAAATAAAAGTTTCTTTCAAGAGGTTTGAAGAATAAGGTAAGTTGTCGCTTATTCCCATGCAACCTTGAGGAAATACAAGCCATATTAGCCATGATATAACCATTAGTGAGTTTGGCAAAGATAAATCGACAAAGGTGGACGTTAAAGAGTTTTTAGGGAGGCTTGAGGTGAGGAATAAGGTGCCTGGTTATTGTGTAGCAATTACCACCTTACTTGTATCACGTTTTTTGCAATGAGTAACTGTGTGGTGTAGGCAGATTGGCTTATGAATTTGCCTTCCCAGAAAACGCCCTCATTATATTCGACAATGATGAATGGTGCATAAATGAAATGCTGTTTTTCAAATATTTGGGGATAAGAGGTCAATTTCTACCAATCAAGTATCCTTCCAATACTGTTTATCCAAAACAGTTTGCAAAGACATTACAGTATATTTCATTTGTAATTTTCTCTTTTTTTTCTTTTCCATATTACATATGGGCAAGTTCTTGATTTATTCACAATATTTTAAGCATTTTACATCTACTTCTAAGTGAATGAACTCTATAAAATTACAACTATTGCAATGTCTTTTTACTAATACAGACTCCAAATTAACAATATATTATGTGTAAATTCTTATTAATGTCTTAAACACCATCATTATAATAATTTATCATATGATATGCTGGACAAGAGCCTAAGGAAACAGGATACACGAGACAGGAATAGGTGGAAAAGACTCAAGAAAGAGCGACCTCATATAGAAATGGGCTAAATTGCATACAAAGGTCATCACAGATATTTTGAATCTTGTATTGAAATCAAGCCTCCCGTGGCTCAAAAGCATACACATCTTATAAATATTCTTCATATCAACATTTACTGTCTATTGGTATTAATGAGATATCAAGGTACAGATTTTAATTTCTTGATATATACAGATGAAATACATACACCTTGTTAGTTTTTTTCGCGTTTTTTTTTTAGACGCGAAATTGCAGTAATGCCCCAAAAATATAATAGTAAAAAAATACGAAATATGCGAATAACGCTAATACAAAAAAATTTGAACAAAAATTTCATTCTAGTAAAAAATCGACCGCCTTGGAGGCACTTTTCCGCCATCCTCCTCCTCTTCTACCGCTTAATGCGATCGGATATTAAGAAGAAAACTGAAAAAAAGCATTAAGAACAAACAGCAAACATACTTTCAATATAATATTGTCAGGGAAATAGCTTGCGAGTGTGCATCAGCTGATACGGAAGTAGCAAAACGATTGCCGATAGAGGTTCATTCTCCCGCATCCTCCTCCTCTTCTACCGCTTAATGCGATCGAATATTATGAAGAAAATTTTAAAAAAGCATTAGGAACAAACAGCAAACCAATTTTCGATATAATATCGTCAGGGAAATAGCATGCAAGGGTGCATCAGCTGATACGGAAGTGTGACAAAGCTTTTGCCGATAGAGGTTCGTTCTCCCGCATCATCCTCCTCTTCTACCGCTTAATGCGATCGAATATTATGAAGAAAATTTAAAAAAAGCATTAAGAACAAACAGCAAACATATTTTGGATATAATATCGTCACGGAACAAGTGTGCGAGGGTTCATCAGCTGATACGGAAGTGACAAAACGTTTGCCGATAGAGGCTCGTTCTCCCGCATCCTCCTCCTCTTCAACCGCTATATGCGATCGAATATAATGAAGAAAACTGAAAAAAAGCATCAAGAACAAACAGCAAACAAACTTTCAATATAATATCATCGGGGATAGAGCGTGTAGAGAATATATATAACAAATTGTATAGTTTTCTTTTCCTCTCAGCTGACTTTGTTTACGTTTAGATTTCATGCAGCACGGTCGATAAGTACAGAAGATAGAATAATATTTAGAACCAAGGAATATCAATAATACATATTATAGTCTTCAAAATTAGATAAACCCCAAATAGAGTGAGTAAATAAATATTTTATGAGTAAGATCTTGTGCCTGAGTAGTGATAAGCATCAGCTGATACGGAAGAGTCAAAATGTTTGCCAATAGAGGTTCGTTCTCCCGCATCCTAGTCCTCTTCTACTGCTTAATGCGATCGGATATTATGAAGATAATGGAAAAAAAGCATTAAGAATAAACAGCAAACAAACTTTCGATATAATATCGTCAGGGAAATAGTGTGCCAGGGTGCATCAGCTGATTCGGAGGCGGCAAAACGTTTGCATCCTTGTCCTCACCGCCACCATGCACGTCCCAGTGTATGCCTGTTGCCAACAGCATAATAGAGTGCATTAATTTGTTTACTGTACAGTAAATCTGTATATCTTGTATACTGTACACTATTTGCATGTTAATATAAATAACTACAGGTCTTTCTGCTTTGTTATGTATGTATAAAATATGTTTTACTTATCTTATATCTATGATATAGTGTATCTATGGACGGTTGTGGAACAAGCTATGCCCTTCATCATTGTTTCCTATGGAAAATGACTCGTTTTTTCACACGATTTTCCATTTACATGTCACTTCTGAGAACCTATCTCTGCGTTATTCTGAGAACTAGGTGTATAATATATATATATATATATATATAATATATATATATATATATATATATATATATATATATATATATATATATATATATATATATATATATATATATATATATATATATATATATATATATATATATATATATACAGTGATCCCCCCCTTACTGCGGTAGTTCGGTTCCAAACTATATATATATATATATATATATATATATATATATATATATATATATATATATATATATATATATATATATATATATATACAGTATACATATACAGTATTCCCCCCCTTATCATGGTAGTTCGGTTCCGGGACCCGGCGCGAACCAAGAAAACCGCAAAGTAGGATCAGCCCCCCCCAAAAAAAATACTATTTTTTTTTTTAAGATGATTATGACACCAGGACAGGCCAAAAATGATAAAATAAAACGGTCTTTATCAGGCTGAAAAGAGAAACAGAGATGGAGAGTGTAATGACCTGTCAGATGTGAAGGGATTATAAAAGATGTGTAATGAATATCCAGCTCTCTGCTGGGTTTACTATACCTCTGCATTACTTTCATGATGTCTATTCTAAAAATTCTCCTTAGATCTTATTATTATTATTATTATTATAATTATTATTATTATTGGCAACAATAATTTTCCTTTGATGATGATTGGGGAGATTATTATTATTATTATTATTATTACTATCATCATTATTACTACGAATTCGTAATTAAACCATTATATTTACTATAAATAACGTAGTTTTGGTTGCATGAACAAGAGTTACTTAAAGATTCTCTCTCTCCAACAGTCTATTCTACCCAACCCCCCACACTCGCTTTGTCCCAGCCAACTAGGGAGGGGCACTTTACACAGTTATTAAAAGTAAATAAACCAACAGATGTACAAACACTGATGAGCCCTTAATTATAATAATAATAATGATGATAATAATAATAATCTCCACAATCATCATCAAAGGAAAATTATTGTTGCCAATGATGATAATAATAATAATAATAATAATAATAATAATAAAAAGATCTAAGCAGCATTATTGGAACAGACATCATGAAAGTAATGCAGAGGTACATTAAAACCCAGCAGAGAGCTGGATATTCATTACACATCTTTTATAAGCCCTTCACATCTGACAGGTCATTACACTCTCCATCTCTGTTTCTCTTTACAACCCGATAACGTCTGTTTTATTTTAAAATTTTTTGGCCCATCCTGGTGTCACTATAAAATATATATATATATATATATATATATATATATATATATATATATATATATATATATATATATATATATATATATTATATATATATATTTTTAATTAATTCCCCCACCCAAAAAAAACCACGATACAGTGAGAACGCGAACCAAGAAACGCGAATAACCGGGGGAACACTGTATATATATATATATATATATATATATATATATATATATATATATATATATATATATATATATATATATATATATATATATATATATATATATATATATATATATATATATATATATATATATATATATATATATATATATATATATATATATATATATATATATATATATATATATATATATATATATATATATAGTGATCCCCCCCCTTATTGCGGTAGTTCAGTTCCGGGACCCGGCACGAGACAGGAAAACCGCGAAGTAGGATCAGTCTACATGTACACAGATATTTTTATTTATTTTTACGTTTACACTGAATAAACCCTCCCTGTACTGTTAACAAACCACCCTTTACTTCATAAATAACAGCATGCAACGTAAATTTATATGAAAGCGATAGATAAAATTACGGTGAATGAAGTGGTAATTACATGACATACTCATGTACATAGGTATTTTACAATTATCTTTGCCAAAAAAAAACGTGGTACAGTGAAAACGCGAACCAAGAAATGCGATCCAGCGGGGGATCACTGTGTATGATATATATATATATATATATATATATATATATATATATATATATATATATATATATATATATATATATATATATATATATATATATATATATATATATATATAAATAACACTGAACTGTTAGCATACAGTCTTATATGGTAGGAAAAGCCCATTAAATAAAACAACGAAAATATTTATATATATAAAAAGTACTTATTAATTTCGTGACCTTAACTGGTCACCTTCTCAAAGTACTTTGAGAAGGTGACCAATTAAGGTCACGAAATTAATAAGTACTTTTTATATATATATTTTTGTTGTTTTATTTCATGGGCTTTTCCTACCGTGGCTCAAGCGGTAGCGTCCGCGACTCTGAGGCGTCAGGTTGAGGGTTCGCGCCCCGTCACGGTCCGAGGTTAGCAAGAGCATGCACTCAGGGTAACGATTACATCTGCCAAAACAAGTCCTTCGCAAGAAGGCAACCGTCCTAGCCCTTGGTAGAAAAGGGAGACCGTGACGTAAAACCGAAACATATATATATATATATATATATATATATATATATATATATATATATATATATATATATATATATATATATATATATATATATATATATATATATATATATATATAGTAAGGAAGCCCATCAGTGAAACAACACATAGAAAAAATAACGCTATACAGTATTTCAGATCCTAACTGGACCCCTTCTCAAGCACAAGTGAGTGTAAAATAACAACGACAGAGGGAGTAACAACAAAAAGGACTCAAGAGGCCTGAGGGAATTAACAATTAAAGATAGTAAGACAAGTCTAATCCAAAAGAAATAATACCCTTAATCAAAGAAAACCGACAAACTCAGTAATAAGTCATTAACAATAGAATATGTTAATCTCTTATTACGGTCCGAGGTTAGCAAGAGCATGCACTCAGGGTAACGATTACATCTGCCAAAACAAGTCCTTTGCAAGAAGGCAACCGTCCTAGCCCTTGGTAGAAAAGGGAGACCGTGACGTAAAACCGAAACATATATATATATATATATATATATATATATATATATATATATATATATATATATATATATATATATATATATATATATATATATATATATATATAGTAAGGAAGCCCATCAGTGAAACAACACATAGAAAAAATAACGCTATACAGTATTTCGGATCCTAACTGGACCCCTTCTCAAGCACAAGTGAGTGTAAAATAACAACGACAGAGGGAGTAACAACAAAAAGGACTCAAGAGGCCTGAGGGAATTAACAATTAAAGATAGTAAGACAAGTCTAATCCAAAAGAAATAATACCCTTAATCAAAGAAAACCGACAAACTCAGTAATAAGTCATTAACAATAGAATATGTTAATCTCTTATTACGATTATAGATCAGTAACTAGATAACCCTTTAACATAAAAAAGCAAAAGGACAAATGAGCTATAAAAAAAAAAAATAATATTTAAAATAATAATGATATAAGTATAAATATGCACATAAATATACATACATATACAAATACATGTACACATGCACCTAAATACCTGTACATACACAAAAATATATATACATACACATATAAATATTGTATTAGTTGTTACTGTTGTTACAACTGTATACATTTTTGGTATAATTTTTATATTTAGGATTATTACTGTTGTTGTGTATTATTATTATTAGCATTAGTCTCATCTTTCCCAATATTTTTATTTTTCAATTTTATTCATTATCTTACCCACATTTTATTCCTTATATGCACTTGTGTGTGAATATATATATATATATATATATATATGATATATATATATATATATATATATATATATATATATATATATATATATATATATATATATATATATATATATATATATATATATATATATATATATATATATATATATATGTTTTGTATGTGCATGCGCATGCGTATGTATATATATTTTTAAATATACACCTGTATATGTATATGTATGTGTATGGACATGCATATGGGCATGATATATATATATATATATATATATATATATATATATATATATATATAATATATATATATATATATATATATATATATATATATATATATATATATATATATATATATATATATATATATAAGCACATTACATTTGTGAAAACATGAATAATTTTTTACCCTGACCGGGACTTGAACCTAGAACTTATAATTACTAACTCAAGATGCTACCTACTACACCACAGAAGGTGAAAAGGAATCAGACCTTATAGCTTATATTTGCTATACTTAGGAATGAACAAATTCTATCTGAATGGCACTATGCTCATATTACAGTTTCCCCAACCTCACTCGTGGTTTCGTTTTCGCATTTAATTCAACTCCCAATCTCATTCGGGACCAACAATAACCAAATAAGCACATAACATAAGTGAAAACATGAATAATTTTTTACCCTGACAGGGACTTGAACCTAGGACATATATTTACTAAGCCAAGGCGCTAACAAATACACCACAGAGGGTTAAAAGGAATCAGACCTTATAGCTTATATCTGCTATACTTACGAATGAACGCATTCTATCTGAATGCCAATATGTTCATATTACCCCAGATAGAATGCGTTCATTCCTACTATAGCAGATATAAGCTATAAGGTTTGTTTCCCTTTAACCCTCTGTGGTGTAATTGGTAGAACCTTGGCTTAGTAATAATAAGTCCTAGGTTCAAGTCCTGGTTGGGGTAAAAAATGATTCATGCTTTCACATATGTAATGTGCTTAATTGGTTATTGTTGGTCCCGAATGAGATTGGGAGTTGAATTAAATGCGAAAACGAAGCCACGAGTGAGGTTGGGGAAACTGTAATATGAATATAGTGGCATTCAGACAGAATGCGTTCATTCCTACTATAGCAGACATAAGTTATAAGGTTTGTTTCCCTTTAACCTTCTGTGGTGTAGTTGGTAGCACCTTGGCTTATTAATATTAAGCCCCAGTTTCAAGTCCTAGTTGGGGTAAAAAATTATTCATGTTTTCACATATGTAATGTGCTTATGTGGTTATTAATTGGTCCCGAATGAGATTGGGAGTTGAATTAAATGCGAAAACGAGACTATGAGTGAGGTTGGGGAAACTGTAATATAAACATAGTGGCATTCAGATAGGATGCGTACATTCCTATTACAGCAGATATAAGCTATGAGGTGTGTTTCCCTTTAACCTTCTGTGGTGTAGTTGGTAGCACCTTGGCTTAGTAATAATAAGTCCCAGGTTCAAGTCCCAATTGGGGTAAAAAATTATTCAAGTTTTCACATATGTAAGGTGGTTATTTGGTTATTGTTGGTCCCGAATGAGATTGGGAGTTGAATTAAATGCGAAAACAAAACCACGAGTGAGGTTGGGGAAACTGTAATATGAACATAGTGGCATTCAGATAGAATACGTTCATTCCTACTATAGCAGATATAAGCTATAAGTTTTGTTTCCCTTTAACGTTCAGTGGTGTAGTTGGTAGCGCCTTGGCTTAGTAATAATAAGTCCCAGGTTCAAGTCCCGGTTGGGGTAAAATATGATGCATGTTTTCAATATGCAATGTGCTTATTTGGTTATACTGTATATATATATATATATATATATATATATATATATATATATATATATATATATATATATATATATATATATATATATATATATATATATATATATATATATATATATATATATATATAATTCTGTTCCTGAAACGTGATGTAATCCGAATTTCAGCGTAAGTTGGAGCACACCTAAATAAGCACCTACACTAATGCTGTAGTAAAATTTCTCCTTTTTCCATGCATTTCACTATTTCTCATTTCACGTACTTGGTGATGGCTTTCCTTTTCTTGGAAGCAATGCCATCAGAATAATCTGCTTTATAAACAAAGAAGCTATATATATATATATATATATATATATATATATATATATATATATATATATATATATATATATATATATATATATATATATATATATATATATATATATATATGTTGTTGTTCCGGTTTTACGTCACGGACTCCCTTTTCAACCTAGGGCTAGGACGGTTGCCTTCTTTCGAAGGACTTGTTTTGGCCGTGATGGGGCGCAAACCCTCGACCAGACGCCTCAGAGTTGCGGACGCTACCGATTGAGCCACGGTGACTAATATATATATATATATATATATATATATATATATATATATATATATATATATATATATATATATATATATATATATATCATAGCTGCCATTCTCAATAATAATAATAACAGTAATATCATACCTTATTTACTTTCGAGCCTCTTAATCTCATTCCATGTTTACATAAATAAACTCTACATCTATCATTAGATGTCAAATGAGAAGAAAGCTCTAGTAACCTGCTGCCATAGAATAATCTTCTTGGTCTGCTCTGCCTTTTATTCTGGTCATCACCACTAGAAATGAACAAATATACTAGAGAATAAATTTTCACATTCAATAGCTTACAATTGGAAAAGAAATTTTTGCTTATGTCTTTATGTGTCACTATTAGTCCTCGTCTGGGGGTGGGCGCAGATGGATAAGAACTGAGGAATTAATTCTGGATGCCCTTCCTATCGCCCCACCATGGGTTGTATTAAGGTCCATCACTTCCCAAGTCGAGAAGTTGCGCTACAACGGTCCCCACAATGAAAAATGAATCATTAGACATATTACTGAAAATACAAAACTTGATAAAGGGTCACATAGATGGTGATAGTGAAATATGCAGGCTATCTCACTATATGTAGTCTAACCTAACCTATCCCAACTTAACAAAGTCTAGCCTAACAAACATAACTATGTTTGGTTGATGTAGGCTAGCTTATGAAAAAATTCATATTTTATATTCTTCTTCTTCTTCGTCTACATCTTTTCCCACTTTTATGTGGGGTCGATGTTTCTGGCCAGTTTTCTCCATTTGTTTCTGTCCCATACCTCATCACCCAACAAACCTTTAGATCTCAGGTCGTCCTTGATGCAATCCATCCACCTACGCTTTGGTCTCCCTCTCTTTCTCCTACCCTGTATATCCATTTCCATCACCTTCCTCCCAACATACTGTTCATCCCTCCTAACGACATGACCATACCATCTTAGTCTACTTTCTTGTATCTTATCTGATATTTCTCTAACTTTTGAAGTACCTCTAATTACCTCGTTTCTGATCTTATAGCTTCTTGTCACCCCACACACCCATCTCAACATCCTCATCTCTGCCACATCCAGTTTTTTCTCTTGTGCCTTCTTTATTGCCCATGTCTTAGCTCCATACATCATCGCAGGTCTCACAACTGTCTTATGTACTTTACCCCTCAACTTAATCCCTATTCTCCTGTCGCACAGCACCCCAGATACTTTCTTCCAGTTCTTCCATCCCGCTGGTATTCTGTGGGTTATTTCTGACTCTAGGTCACCATCCTCTGCTACTGTTGATCCCAAATACTTGAACTTTTCAACTCTTTTCAACACCTTCCCCTGCAAATTGACCTCCCCATCCTCATCATCTCTCAACCTCAAGTACTCTGTCTTCTTCCTGCTGATTTTCAGTCCTCTATCCTCCATCACTCTTCTCCACTCCTCAAGCTTCTCCTCCACTACCTCTCGTCTGTTGCTACACAGCAGGAACTTAAAATGAGCTCTTTGAACCCTGAAGGTGAAAATCTTTTCACAGGAATGACTACTACTACCATTACTAGTGCTACTACTACTAATAATAATAATAACCCTCACATTTTAAAGTAATAATAGCAATTACAAGCTAAGAAAAGGTATTTTTTTTATTATTGCACCGTCTCATCCCTGACTATTTTTGCTGTTTAAGTAAGCCTCATTATTTTATGTTTTTTTATGTGTTTTGAATGAATCGGTCCTTCAAAATCATTGTTAATTATTTGTTTACATGTTAGGTATGGGTAGAATATTATTCGTTAGGTTAGGATAGATTAAGTTAACTTAGGCTATGTCAGGAATTATTTTCGACAGTATTATACGTCGGGTTGGTTCAAAAAACATCAAATACCATAGAAAAAACAAAAATTTAACTTCCAAATAGGGATGCGTGCGACTGCAAAACTTTAAGAAAATGAAATCTATTAAGTACTATGGAGTGAATATTGTAAAATCTGCAGTATTTAATTATACTGGTCTTGATATTTTGGGTGGGGTTGGTGAATTTTTTTTCTAGACGGAACCAAAAAGACATAGTTCTAACACCACTGATATCCAATGACTACCTTATTCATCAAATCCGGTGAAAGGGTGTACTAATATCACTTATCAAATGGTATGTGCACAGCCATGGTTAAGTTCGTCCTATCTTGCAAAATAACAGGGTAATTTTTTACGATTTCACCAGTCTCCCTTTGGAAGTGAAATTTATGGTTTTCCTATGCTCTCTTATGTGCTTTGGATGACTTTAAAATCTTCGAAAATTATTCCTAACCAAACCTATTTTTACCCTAAAAAAATAATAATAATAATTTACGACGATTCTGGTCAGCTTTGACAAAGAATTTTTTTTTTCGAGACCTACTTAATCAGCATAAAATAAGGATGAGACGGGTTTATCAGTAACAAAATACCAAACCACAGGATGGTAATTGCTGATATGTATCATTGGCTAATCAAGGAAATTCCCAATACTTAACCGATTCAAAAATTTCTGGAAAAATGCTTGTAAATAAAAATATCGGTGTAAAGAGCTTAGGGCCCTTTCTCTAGGACACAAAGAAAGTTACAAGTTCTCTTAGTAAAAAAAAAAAGGCTTGTCACTCCAAAAACTTACTCTCTGTGAAACGGACATTGCGTATAAATTTCGTGACAACGAAACACAGTCTCAAGATCGTCTTCTGAGGTGACATATCCACACACTGACATCGTGCTGGCACTGATAAGGCCAAAGACAGCAGGTAACCAGTTTAAATCCACGCTATCGCAAATTCCTATCAGAGATTGGTCTTGCTCTTCAAAACCGTATTCGTCAAATTTGGCATCTGCTTCGATTTCACCGTCTGTCCATCCTCTCTTCAAACCATCACCCTCAGAGGCCATTTTGATTGTTTACAAACATGAGTTAGGTTTTCTTCTTGTTTTTTATGGGTGGGATACGAAGCTTGGTCAGCTTTACATTTTCTTTAAACTTTTTGTAATCTAATGTCACTGTATGTACTCTCATACTCCGAAAGGGGTCGTTATAGCTTAAAATAAACCTTTTGAATGACTCCTTCTTCTTCTTCTTCTCCACCATTGATCCATTTCTATATGGGGTCGCTGTTTTTTGCTAACCCTTTTCCTGTCCCGCATATAATTCTATCTTTTATCTTTCCATCGTAACTTCCGACTTCCTCCTCTTCCCCTCCTGCACACATGGTCTTCTACTCTTCGCATTACATGAGAGTGTTATTTACTATGATGTTTTGGGCTTGAAGATGTTTTATGTGGAGGATTTCCTATATACTATTACTCTTCGATATTATAATCTCCTAAATTCGGAAATCCTGACACGGCTTCGGTATTTGCCTACAAACGATCTCAAAATTAAACCCTCTACCAATAAAATATAGGTAATATTATATGCATAGACATACATGCAAATATTTTATAAGGGGGTTTGTGAACTGCTGATATGTAAATTATTAAATATATTCTCCTCACCTTAAATTAAAATTTCTTCATACAGAATAATAAATTTTCCAACATACATTCCTCCTACGAGTGTTCTATTAAATGAGCTCATTCTTGCCCTCACACGTAGTTATAAACATTGTTAGAAATAAGTTAAATATGTACTTGTCTATCCGAGAAACCCAAATGTCGTCAGTAATCACGGGACTCCGAAACAAACTCGAATATCTTTTGATCCACTGATCTCTACCACGTTCTTCTACTTGAGTAGAAGAACGTAGCATCTCTCGATGGCAACTAATTACCCCTTATCAAACTTTACCGTCAATAATCACGGTAAACATGAGTGTCTCGTAGCTTCTCACGAGTACAACTGTCCGTTTTTTTTTTTTTTTTTAAATCTCACCAAACACCCCTTATTTGTAGGGGTCCCTGGTACTAAGGCTAAGGTTTCCTTTATATAGGCGAGAAAAGGAGAGAGCAAACACTTGCACATGAAGGTTCTTTGTTCGTACAGGCAAGGGAAAACCCGAGGGGGTGACATATTTGTGGTTAAACTTTGGTGTATCAGATTTTCCTCTCTCTGCTACGACTTATCCAAAGAAATTAAGAATGAACTACACATTATACATACGAATATACGTGTATACTTAATATAAATGAATAGGTATAGATACTAAGTCTAAAAGTATACATTCACGCACTTACGTTACAATAAATGACATTTACATAATGTACGTAGAAATAAACTGTCTTGAAATATATTCAAGACATTTTATATATTTGTAAGTAATCAAGAGATGAACTCTTATCAGTCTAAAATAAATTTTCTGGATCAAAAGAGAGACTTGCCAATGTATAATAAGGCCGAAGAGTACTACTTATAAGTTTCTTATAAGCTATGTAAATAAATGGCATTCATGAAGTATGGTGGTAGGGCTAAAACAGTGAAATATCTAACTTCTCTTATAATAAATCCAGGTAAATACGAGACAAATGATTCTCATTAGATATATGAGGTGATTTAATGGCTTTGATATATTGTTACCAGAAATGTGTGGAGATTTTTAGTTAGTGTTGCTTTCCTTTCATTTCCAGTCTCTGGAACTCTCTTCCTCCTTATGCCTTCCCAGACTCTTATGACCTTTCTTCCTTCAAAAAACTGATCTATCGTCAATTCAAGACCTAGTCTTGTCAAATTCTGGGCTCTCGAAAACCCAAAGTCTTTTAAATATGCCACCTTTGCTACTAGGTAAACCTAACACTGATGGCGTCTCTTATCTTTGCCTGCTTCACAGTCTTTAAATTCTTGAAGAGAAAAAATAAATTTGCAAATGTTTGGAGAAGTAGTACTGAGTTGTCGCGTATGCATATCGGATTTGGCTTGAATTTTAGTCTGCTACGTAGTATTTTCCTTTATAACTACTACTACTACTACTACTACTACTACTACTACTACTACTACTACTACTACTACCACATTATGCACATATTTTTCAGAATGACTACTCAAACTTTATGTCCTAAATATCTAATTCTCTTTTATGCTATCACACGATACTGAAAAAAAAAAAAATATATATATATTTTTTCTCTCTCTCTCTCTCTCTCTCTCTCTCTCTCTCTCTCTCTCTCTCTCTCTCTCTCTCTCTCTCTCTCTCTCTCTCTCTCTCTCTCTCTCTCTGTTAGATATTCCTTTGATAATATGAAAAAAATAATTAACCCCCCCCCTCTCTCTCTCTGCGGCAATATCATTACTCCTAGCAAAACCGTCATAATTCTAGGAATTCACTTTGATAACTACATGTTGTTTGATTCCCATATAGATAAAGTATGCAAAAAAGTTACAGGAACATTAATGTACTTATCACGTATAAAAGACAATTTTGAGACTACCACTTGAATAACTGTTGTTGAATCTCTAGCCCTTAGTCACATTAGTTACTGCACAACTCTTTAGGGAGCTACCACTAAGACTTAAATAAACAGAATACAGAAGCTTACTAATTTTGCAACTCGAGTTGCCCTGGAAGGAATTAGAAAATATAACCACATCACACCAGCTCTCAAAAAACTTGGCTGGCTGCAGGCAGAAAACAAGGTCACTTATTCTGTTTATGTTTTTGTATACAAAATTTTGAACCATCATTATTCTAGCTGGCTATATTGATTAAAAAAACAGTCAGAGATATAATGGTAACCTACACAAGACAGAGTATTGAGCTCTTTATTCAGAGAACAAACACAAAAGCAGGTTCAAAGATGATCACTATTAAAGGGCCAACACTCTGGAACAATATTCCAGAGCATCTTAAAAATTCATCCTCCTTCGCAGCCTTCAAAGGCAAACTATATAGTTTTCTTTTGGACAAATAGTTTCTGCTCACACATTAACTAAACTTAATGATTTAATGCAATTTACCTTGACACTAACCTCTCTATATGTAAACTGATATCGCCTTCTATGTTCTCTAAGTTTAAGAACTAATTATTCTCATTGTAAGGAAAACAAATATGGTGATGATGCCGATAATAACGATCCTGTATTGAGTGTTATCATTACTACTTAATTATTAATATTATTGTTAACATTTTTATTACAGCATTATTGTTTTTTAGGAAAGCAATATTTAATATATCTTTATGTATTACCCTCTTACTTATTAGTTCAATTACATGTCTACTTATAAGTTACTCTTAATTATAGAAGAATAACCATTGGACAAAAATGGAAATAATTGTTTGTTTGTTTGATTGATTTATTTGTTTGTTTGTTCTCTCTCTCTCTCTCTCTCTCTCTCTCTCTCTCTCTCTCTCTCTCTCTCTCTCTCTCTCTCTCTCTCTCTCTCTCTCTCTCTCTCTCTCTCTCTCTCTCAGAGTTTAAATGCACAGCTATAAAATTAACGAAAGCATACTGAAATATAAATCTTCAAATTTAAGTCA
>JAXCGZ010017238.1:82500-96391 GCA_037179515.1 Halocaridina rubra | reverse complement strand
GATAACATTCGATACTTATCTTCATTTCTTCATTTTACATGGCTATAAATTAGTTGCAGTCAAGCATTATTATTCTGTTCATATTGAATGCAACCTTTTTATAGTCATCTGTTACGCTTCAGAATGTGATGATAAAACATGGTGTATTACCTCAAAATTCACTTCTATACTATTTCACCGGTAAAATCCAAGACAGAGACATGGCCCTCACACAGACACTACACTTGAAGAAAATCTCATAATTAGATCTTTTAGCTGGAAGACAATGATCTAGACCCAAAGATAGCAACCACTGCTCACGTTTACTAAGTGACTCATTAGAGAAATTATGAATTACATTATTTGGACATACACTGGGAGGATAATAAAACGCACCCAAACGATATAATTTGTACACATGAGTTGTAGAGCTACGGCATTTGAAAGTATCCACATTCTTATGATTAAAATAGAGCACGTGATTTAAATCTATAAATGATAGAACACTTTTGACATCATTATAAGCTTGAATAAGAGAGTCTTTTCTGCATTCAACTTGTTTTCGTTTATAATGTAGCTCTTTTTCAAGAAGATATTGTTACTTTTACTTTTTACTTTTTGTGGTTTATGCCCTCCTGTAGAAGGCTTCGCCTCCTCTCTGGTGGGTCTTAAGTATATTTAAATTTTCGATTGTTCTTTCTCACACCTTGAAGGGCTCATTTATAGTAAAGAGTTCGTATCGTAGCATTTTTCAAATAAGTATGTTTTCAGTTTTTCTTAAATTGCACCACATCTTCACTGTCTCTGAGTAGCACTGATAATTCATTATATAATCTTGGAGCACTATATCGATAGGTTCTACTACCAATATTTCGATTCGATCTTGGTTCATGCGGTCTATATTTGTCATTTGCATGTCTCACTGTGATGTTTGTTCCAAGTTCAAAAGGGACTAAATACTCATGTACCTCATCTCTGCCTTGTCCGTAACTTTTTTTTTTCCTTCATCTTGGTATTTTCTCGTGCCCGGGCCTTTATTGATGAGGGCAGTTTCTGCCTGTCCCGGTGTCACACTCATAAAGAAAAAAAGTATTTCGGTTCTCCGGTCTTTAATGTCTTGTAGGTTAGCAAACAGATTTTGTATACAATTCTTGCTTTTATCGGCAGCCAATGCAATTCAATCGGTGTCGGTGTAATTCTTTGACGTCGCTGTGTGCCTTTTATTAATCTTGCTGCTTTATTATGAATGATCAGAATTTTTTTTTAATAAATAGTTTGACAAACCATAGTAAAGGGAATTGCAATAATCCAGTCTAGATATTATATGGTTAGGAAGTAGCGTATTTAGGGTATCTTAATTTAAATACTGTTTGATAATTGCAATATTTCTAAGATGATAATTACATGTTTTTACTACATTCAATATCTTATTTTTCATAGTTAAAGTATTGTCAATAAAAACACCCAAGTTTAGCACAACCGGTACCAGTTAGATTTTGGATGCTCCAATCTGCATATATTCTAATTGTGCAAAGTTTTTCAAGGTATATTCTGACCCAAATAACATGCATTCAGTTTTATCATCATTCAGTTTCAATTTCTTTTTAACCATCCAGTTTTTTTAAGTCAACCATTATTTCATCAATCTTATTGTGTGCTGAATGGTTGTTATCGCAAAATAGTATTGAGTATCATCAGCATACAATTTAAATCCAACATTGTTTTTTTTTTAGAATCCACGATAACTCAGTTGTACAGATATTAAATAATGTGGGACCCAAGACACTACCCTGTGGTACCCCCTTACTTATATCCATTATATTAGATTTTGCATTCGATATTGTAACTATAGCATTTCTAAGTTCGTAAAAAGCTTTCAAGCCATTTATATGCATTTTCGTCTATGCCAATAGATTTCAAGTCTCTAAGCTGATACTCATGGACAACTGTATCGAATGCAGCACTGAGGTCAAGCATTATCAATATTCCACACTTTCCATTGTCAACCATAGTAATCATATCATTCATGATAGAGCAAACTGTTGTTTCTGTCGAGTGATTTTCTTTGTAAGCTGATTGATTTTCTGGTATGATATTGATGTCTCTAAGGTGAATCCTTAATTGATCATTAATTACAGTTTCAATATTTTTTCATAAATATGATAAGTTTGATATCGGCCTGAAAGAGCCTAAATCATTATGATCACCTTTCCTTTTATAGGTTGGTTTAATGCATCCTAATTTTTCACTTTTCGGAAATTTAGATTGTCACTCCTTGTAAAATTCACGTTTTTCAAGCACTCTTTCATACAATTTAAAGCGCACAAATTTTGGGCACACATTATACAAAGACACCTCTCAAGAAATATAACGTCTGGTTTCACTTTCTCAAACAACATTCCCATTTTCTAACTTTAATCCAAGCTGCTCTCCCATATCGTTGAGTAATTATATCTGATATTCGTTTTTTTCTAGGAAATCTTAGTCTTATAATAAACTGAAGGGCAAGAACGGTCCAAGCAAACATAGTAGAACAATATGTAATTTCTTTAATCTCCTTATAATACATCACACAACAACGTTTCAAACATCCACTGTGTTCATAATCATGTACCTATGAAAGAGTGAGAAAGAACATATACATGAACATTTACTCTAAGCAAACAAAGTTATAGTTGTACATCCATCCATATACCAAAGTCATATTCCCCCTTATAAGGGGGGTGGCTGAGTCAAAGAAAATACTTTGACTTTTTGTGGGAAGTAAAGACAGATGAGGGGATTCCCAGTCCCCTCGCTCTGCCCCATTTAGTCGAATTTTACGACACGCAGGGGAACACGGAGGAAGTATTCTTACCCCCCTCCCTCAGGGGGATATAATACAGAATATATACAGAGGAATTTGTTCTTCCAAGCATCTCCACCAAACTGCAGATAAGTGTTATCAATCGCACATAAACTGAAACAAAATTACTTTCCAAATGTTTAACATAAAAGGATCACAGATTTTCAAATTATAGTTTTAATTAAGTAAAATTCATATATGAAGCACACTCACACAAACAAATTAAAGAAAGTTACATATATCTTAACATATGTATAATGAAAAAACACTTTCACACTAATAAAATTTATTTTACAAAATTCTGAGTGCAACTTGAGCCATCTTTGTGTAATTTAGGATTAGTTTTTAATATAAATAATGACTCTGCTATCCTGATTTCATTTTAACTTTGTCCACTGTATATTATTTTGAAGTTATTTATACTGAAATTACACTTACAGACATTAGAACAGTGTTCTCGAATGCTTGAGTTTATTGGAGCTGACAATATTTTTCCAGATTGACAACGTGTAAACGGGGTATTTGGTTGTCGAATGTGTTCGACAACCAAATACCCCGTTCACACGTTCGAACATCACTTCAACCACTTGTCTGTCTAACCGCGTTCGACGAACCGTTTGACCGTGTAAACCCCCCCTTAACTAATACACAATTCTTAGTTGAGCCAACATATGCTAGTTGGCATTTGGGGCAGTTAAATTGGTAAACTACCATCGAACAAAGCGAGTCAGGTAACTTGTCCTTATGGATTACATAATTTTTAAGTTTATGGTTGTTATAAATTAAATGAATGGTTTAATATGAGAGTAGTATCTGTAGAATATTGTAGTTAAATGCTTTTTATGTAATAGTTTAAATTATCATCAAAGTAGGGCAATTTTATGTACATTTGCATCTTTTTAGAACCCTCCATTACATGTTTGGGGGAAAAAATCTTAAAGTTTCTAAGATGTTTGTAAAATATGTTTGGTGGATATCCATTTGCAACAAAGAAACCAACTAGGAGAGTTATTTCATTTTGAAAATTAATATAAGTAGATGACAATCTATATGCTGTATACAACAAAGTACAAAATGAATTATGCTTAAAATTTTCGTAAGAACAGCTTATGAAATTTACACCAAGACCAAAAAATTACGGCTTTCTGTAAATGCTTATATCTAACTTATTTTGTCTTATGATTAGCATATCTTGAAATGAGATTCTATTATAATTCTCTACCTCCATTGTTAACTGAATTTTACTGTGTTTGTTGTTCATATAGTAAAAAAAAAATTTGGGCATGTTCTTGTTTTCTGAAGATCACAAACGTATCATCAACGTATATTTTATAGAAAATAGGCTTGAACTCTTCAGGACAATCATTTAACCAGGATGTTTCATAAAAATATATGAATATGTTAGATAATGTAGCAGATATTGAACATCCTATTGCCAATCCGCTAGTTTGTTTGTGGTAAATGTCATTGAATAAGAAATACGAGTCTCCCACAGCTAAACTCAGCATTTTTTTTTTGGTCAATAAACGGTCCATGCCCCGAAAACTATTATCATTCTCATACATCAGCTTGGTAGCGACGCCTACAGCTTCACTAAAAACAGGTACATAGTGTAGAGAGACGTGATGTCAAGGCTAACAATGAATGCATTATCATCTAGTCTTAAGTGTTTCACATCATTGAAAAATTCATATGAATTCGACAATGAGTAATTGTTCATAGTGAGAAGCTCTAGATGAGGTACGAGAAATTTTATTTAATTATAATTGATGAGAGTACAGGCCGGATGGTGAATATTCACTTTGTGCAATTTTGGTAAGCCATACATACTTCCTGGATTGGAGCCTGATGCATATATTGATTTGTATTCCTCGTATGATATGCATTTCTTTTGATGTATTTATTTTAAAAACCTGTTCAGTTTATCCTCCAGTATCAGATTATTTTTCATTGCATTTACAGTAGTAATTCTCTCAAATGTCACAGTATATTTAAAAATTTCACCCAATTTATTCAAATAGTTCTCCTTGCTTAAAATAACCACTCCTATGCCTTTATCTGGTTTACAAATTACTATATTTTTGTCTTGTGTAAGTCGCTTGAGTAACATAAAATCAGATTTATTAAACAAGCTATATCTTTCATCTGCATTATTTTGGGATTTCTTTAAAATATCATTGAGCAGGGCTTTTATGCTGGCAGTTACTTCCTCAAAGGTATAGTTTTTTTCCAATAAATTAGGTATCAATCTACCTAATAACTCTGAAAAGATGGTTAGCTCAAAATTAGATCTTTTGGCTGGAAGACAATGATCTAAACCCAAAGATAGCAACCACTGATCACGTTTACTAAATGACTTATTAGAGAAATTATGAATAACATTATTTGGACATACACTGGGAGGATTATAAAACGCGCCCAAACGATATAATTTGTACACATGAGTTGTAGAGGTACGGCATTTGATATTTCCACATTTTTATGAATAAAATTGAGCACATGATTTATATCTATAAATGATAGAACACTTTTGACATCAGTATAAGCTCGCATAAGATAGTCTTTTCTGCATTCAACTAGTTTTCGTTTATAATGGCGCTCTTTTTCAAGAAGATATTGTTGCCACTCCTTGAAAAAATCACGTTTTTCAAGCACTCTTTTATACAATTTAAAGCGCACAAAATTTTGGGTACACATTATACAGAAGACACTTCTCAAGAAATATAATGTCTAGTTTTACTTTTCCAACTTTCTGAAACAACACTCCCATTTTCTAACTTTAATCCAAGCTGCTCTCCCATATTGTTGAGTATTTTTTTTTTTTATGATTGACACCTGGACGGGCCAAAACACAATAATGTAAAACAGGCCTCATCTGGCCTAGGCACGAAGAATACATAAAAGTAAAGAGAAACAGAGATGGAGAGTGTAATGACTTGTCAGATGTGAAGGAATAATAAAAGATGTGTAATGAATATCCAAGAATATTCAGTGTAGCTGTAGGCATAGAAAAAGAACCGTACCTGAAGGAAGACTTAACATAGAACAGTCCTGGACAGACCTATTAAAAAGTTCAAAAAACCTTCAGCTGTAGTATCGCAACGGGCGGCTGTGTCATAATTATATATGATATTCGTTTGTCTCTAGGAAATATTAGTCATATAATAACCTGAAGGGCAAGAACGGTCCAAGCAAACATCGTAGAACATATTTAAGTTATATAATCTCCTTATAATACATCACAACACAACGTTTCAAACATCCACTGTGTTCATAATCAAGTACCTATGAAAGAGTGAGAAAGAACATATACATGAACATTTACTCTAAGCAAACAAAATTATAGTTGTAAATAAGTAAAATTTATATATATACAGCACATTCACACAAACAACTTAATGAAATTTACATATATTCAAACATATGTTGAATAAAAAGCAAACACTTTCACTAATCAAATTTGTTTTACAAAATTCTGAGAGTGCAACTTGAGCAGTCTTTGTTTAATTTAGGATTAGTTTTTGAAATAAATAATGACTCTGCTACCCTGATTTAATTTTCACTTTTTCCTCTGTATATTATTTTGAAGTTATATACTGAAATTACACTTACAGACATTAGAACAGTGTTCTCGAATGCTGGAGTTTACTGGAGCTGACAATATTTTTCCAGATCGAGAAGATGACCCGTATCTAACTAATATTCACATTTCTTAGTTGAGCCAACATATGCTAGTTGGCAACTGGGACAGTTAAATTGGTAAGCTACCATCAAACAAAACGAGTCAGGTAACTTGTCCTTGTGGATTACATAATTTTTAAGTTTATGGTTGTTATAACATAAAATGAATGGGTTAATATGAGGGTAGTGTATCTGTAGAGAATTGTAGTTAATTGCTTTTTATGTAATATTTTAAATTATCATTAAAGTAGGGCAATTTTATGTACATCTGCATCCTTTTGGGACTTTATACGTATTTGGGGCAAAAGATCTTAAAAAAAAATTCTAAGATGTTTATGAAATTTGTTGGGTGGATATCCATTTGCAGCAAGGAAACCAACAATGTACAAAATGAATTAAGCTTAAAATTTTCGTAGCAACAGCTTATGAAATTTACACCAAGACCAGAAAATGATGGCTTTCTGTAAATGCTTATATCTAACTTGTTATTTTGTCTTTTGATTAGCATATCTAGAAACGAGATATTATTATCATTCCACCTCCATTGTAAACTTTATTTTATTGTGTTTGTTGTTCATATAGTCAAAAACAATTTTGGGCATGTTCTTGTTTTTTGAAGATCACAAACGTATCATCAACGTATCTTTTATAGAAGATAGGTTTGAACTCTTCAGGACAATCATTTAACCAGGATGTTTTATAAAAATATAAAAATATGTTAGATAATGTAGCAGATGATGGACATCCCATAGCCAGTCCGATAGTTTGTTTGTAGTAAATGTCATTGAATAAGAAATATGAGTCTCCCACAACTAAACTCAGCATTTTCTTGAACAACAAACGGTCTATGCCCCGAAAACTATTATCATTCTCATACATCAGATTGGTAGCTTCACTAACAGGTACATTAGTGTAGACGTGATGTCAAAGCTAACAATGAATGCATTATCATCTAGTCTTAAGTGTTTCACGTCATTGAAAAATTTATATGAATTCGACAATGAGTAATTGTTCATAGTGAGATGCTCTAGATGAGGTACGAGAAATTTCATTAAATTATAATTAAAAAGTCTTGACTGATGAGAATACAGGACGGAGGGGAATATTCACTTTGTGCAATTTTGGTAAGCCATGCCATAATTCCTGGATTGAAGCCTGATGCATATATTGATTTGTATTCCTCGTATGATATGCATTTCTTTTGATGTATTTATTTTAAAAACCTGTTAAGTTTATCCTCAAGTAACAAATTATTTTTAATTGCATTTACAGTAGTAATTCTCTCAAATGCCGCAGTATATTTCAAAATTTCACCCATTTTATTCAAATAGTCCTCCTTGTTTAAAATAACCACTCCTCTGCCTTTATCTGGTTTGCAAATTACAATATTTTTGACTTGTGTAAGTCGCTTGAGTAACATAAAATCAGATGTATTAAACAAACTATTTCTTGCATCTGCATTATTTCGGGATTTCTTTGAAATACCATTGTGCAAGGCTTTTATGCTGGCAGTTACTTCTTCAAAGGTATAGTTTTCTCCAATAGGCTGTGGTATCAGTCTATGTAATAACTCAGAAAAGATGGTCAGCTCAAAATTAGTTCTTTTGGCTCGAAGACAATGATCTACGCCCAAAGATAGCAACCACTGCTCACGTTTACTAAATGACTTATTAGAGAAATTATGAATTACATTATTGGACATACACTGGGAGGATTATAAAATTCACCCAAGCGATATAATTTGTACACATGAGTTGTAGAGGTATGGTATATGAAGCTTTACACTTTTTTATGAATAAAATAGAGCAGTCAGACTCATTATTTGTAGCTCGCGGATTGGTCGGTGCAGCAACTGCTTCTTCCCATCTACCTCCAGACTCTGGAACTCTCTTCCTCCTTCTGTCTTTCCTAATTCTTATGACCTTTCATCCTTCAAAAAGCAGATCTATCGTCATCTCAGAGCCTAGTCCTCCATATCTCTGGGTCCTCTTTACTTTGACTGTTTTTTTCTGTCTGTCGTTTTCCTTTGTGTGACATTACCTCATATCTGCCTTGCCCTTAACCTTTTTCTTTTCCTTCGCCTTGGTATTTTCTCGTGCCCGGGCCTTTGTTGATGGGGGCAGTTTCTGCCTGTCCCGGTGTCCCACTCTTTAAAAAAAAAAAACATGATTTAAATCTATAAATGATAGAACACTTTTGACATTATTATAAGTTTACATAAGATAGTCTTTTCTGCATTCAAATTGTTCTTGATTATAATGTAGCTCTTTTTCAAGAAGATATTATTGCCACTTCTTGTAAAAATCACGTTTTTCAAGCACTCTTATATACAATTTAAAGCTCACTAATTTTGGGCACACATTATTCAAAAACACCTCTCAAGAAATATCCGTCTAGTTTCACTTTTTCCAACATTCTCAAACAACATTCCCATTTTCTTACTTTAATCGAAGCTGCTCTCCCATATCATTGAGTATTTGTTTGTTTTTATTATTGTGACACCAGGACGGGCCAAAAAAATAATAAAATCTCCTTATAATACATCACACAACAACGTTTCAAACATATAAAGCGTTCATAATTATGTACCTATGAAAGAGTGAAAAAGACATATGCATGAACAATTATTCTAATCTAACAAAATTGTAGTTGTAAATAAGTAAAATTTTTATATACAGCACATTCACACAAAAATATTAATGAAATTTACATATATCTAAACATATGTAGAAAAACAAACAAACACTTTTACACTAATAATATTGGTTTTACAAAATTCTGAGAGTGCAACTTGAGCCATCTTTGTTTAATTTAGGATTAGATTTTTAAAATAAAGACTCTGCTCTCCTGATTTCATTTTAACTTTTTCCTCTGTATATTATTTTGAAGTTATTTTTACTGAAATTACACTTACAGACATTAGAACAGTGTTCTCGAATGCTTGAGTTTACTGCAGCTGACAATATTTTTCCAGATCGACAAGATGACCCGTGGTGTTCTTGGTATCTAACTAATATACATTTCTTAGTTGAGCCAACATATGCTAGTTGGCATTTGGGGCAGTTAAATTGGTAAACTGCCATCGAACAAAGCGAGTCAAGTAACATGTCCTTATACATACATATACCTTGGCTGTTTCCCCCTTTAATTGGGGAGTAGCCGACATCAAGAAAGGAAAACTAATAGGGGGATTTCTTTGCTCTATGGGCAATGACGAGGGAGCTAGCGACCGTTCAGATGGCACTGCTGGAGTGCCACAGCCCATCCTCCCGGCTCTTCCACAACCTGTGTCGCTTCACAACTGCCAGCTCCTCCTACTGCCCCTACCACAGGTTTTATCTCTGTAAGATGCAGCCCCGTGGTAACAGCAGATGCCCATCAGAGCCGCGTCACAATCGCTTGCCACTCATTCCTATTCCTAGCACGCTCGCTTGCTTCCCTCACATCCATCCTCCTATCATTCAGGGCTCTCCTTACTCCATCCATCCATCCAAACCTAGGCCTCCCTCTAGCATTTTTCCCATCAACTCTCGCATTCATCACCTTTTTCAGCAGCCTTTCATCATCCATCCTTTCCACATGGCCAAACCATCTCAGAACATTCATATCTACTCTACATGTCCTTATGGATTATATAATTTTTTAAGTGTATGGTTGTTATAAACTAAAATTAATGGTTTAATATGAGAGTAGTATTTGTAGAAAATTGTAGTTAATTGCTTCATTATGTAATATTTAAATTGTCATTGAAGTAGGGCAATTTTATGTACATCTGCATCTTTTTGGGACCTTCCTTTACATGTTTGGGACAAAAAATCTTAAGAAAATTTCTAAGATGTTTATAAAATATGTTTGGTGGATAATATGCATTTTCAACAAAGAAACCAAGTAGGAAAGCTATTTCATTGTGAAAATTAATATAAGTAGATGAAAATCTATATGCTCTATACAACAATGTACAATATGAATTATGCTTAAAATTTTCGTAGCAACAGCTTATGAAATTTACATCAAGACCAGAAAATGATGGCTTTCTGTAAATACTTATATCTAACTTGTTATTTTGTGTTATGATTAGCATGTCTAGAAATGAGATTCTATTATCATTCTCTACCTCCATTGTAAACTTTATTTTATTGTGTTTATTGTCCATATAGTCAAAATTTTTTGGGGCATGTTCTTGTTTTCTGAAGATCACAAACGTATCATCAACGTATCTTTTATAGAAAATAGGTTTGTACTCTTCAGGGCAATCATTTAACCAGGATGTTTTATAAAAGCATAAGAATATGTTAGATAATGTAGCAGATAATGGACATCCCATTGCCAATCCGTTAGTTTGTTTGTAGTAAATATCACTGAATAAGATATACGAGTCTCCCACAGCTAAACTCAGCATTTTTTTTTTTTATGAACAAAAAAAGGTCTATGCCCCGAAAACTATTATCATTCTCATACATCAGATTGGTAGCGATGTCTACAGTTTCACTAGCAGGTACATTAGTGTGGAGAGACTTGTTGTCAAGGCTAACTATGAATGCATTATCATCTAGTCTTAAGTGTTTCACGTCATTGAAATTTCATATGAATGCGACAATGAGTAATTGTTCATAGTGAGATGCTTTAGATGAGGTACGAGAAATTTTTATTAAATAATAATTAAAACTCTTGAATGATGAGAGTACAGGACGGAAGGGAGTATTCACTTTGTGCAGTTTTGGTAATCCATACATAATTCCTGGATTGGAGCCTGATGCATATATTGATTTGTATTCCTCGTATGATATGCATTTCTTTTGATGTATTTGTTTTAAAAACCTATCAAGTTTATCCTCCATTAACAAATTATTTTTCATTGCATTTACATTAGTAATTCTCTCAAATGTCGTAGTATATTTCAAAATTTCACCCATTTTATTCAAATAGTCTTCCTTGTTTAAAATAGCCACCCCTATGCCTTTATCTGCTTTGCAAATTACAATATTTTTGTCTTGTGTAAGTCGCTTGAGTAACATAAAATCAGATTTATTAAACAAGCTATTTCTTGCATCTGCATTATTTCGGGATTTCTTTAAAATATCATTGTGCAGGGCTTTTATGCTGGCAGTTACTTCCTCAAAGGTATAGTTTTCTCCAATAAGTTGTGGTATCAATCTACCTAATAACTCTGAAAAGATGGTTAGCTCAAAATTAGATCTTTTGGCTGGAAGACAATGATCTAAACCCAAAGATAGCAACCACTGCTCACGTTTACTAAATGACTTATTAGAGAAATTATGAATAACATTATTTGGACATACACTGGGAGGATTATAAAACGCACCCAAACGATATAATTTGTACACATGAGTTGTAGAGGTACGGCATTTGATAGTTCCACATTTTTATGAATAAAATTGAGCACATGATTTATATCTATAAATGATAGAACACTTTTGACATCAGTATAAACTCGCATAAGATAGTCTTTTCTGCATTCAACTTGTTTTCGTTTATAATGGCGCTCTTTTTCAAGAAGATATTGTTGCCACTCCTTGTAAAAATCACGTTTTTTAAGCACTCTTTTATACAATTTAAAGCGCACAAATTTTGGGCACACATTATACAGAAAACACCTCTCAAGAAATATAACCTCTAGTTTCACTTTTTCCAACTTTTTTCTAACAACACTCCCATTTTCTAACTTTAATCCAAGCTGCTCTTCCATATCGTTGAATAACTTTTTTTTAATGATTGTGACACTAGGACGGGTCAAAAAATAATAAAATAAAACAGGCCTCATCGGGCCTGGGCTCGAAGAATACATAAAGTAAAGAGAAACAGAGATGGAGAGTGTAATGACTTGTCAGATGTGAAGGGATAATAAAAGATGTGTAATGAATATCCAAGAATATTCTGTGCCGCTCTAGGCTTAGAAAAAGAACCGTAACTGAAGAAAGACTTGACATCGAACTGTCCTGGACAGACCTATTTAAGTTCAAAACCCTTTCAGCTGTAGTATCGCAACGGGCGATTGCTGCCATAATTATATATGAAACGTTTGTCTCTAGGAAATTTAGTCTTATAATAAATTGAAGGGCAAGGACGGTCCAAGCAAACATCGTAGAACATATTTAATTTATTTAATCTCCTTATAATACATCACACAATAATGTTTCAAACATCCACTGCTTTCATAATCATGTACCTATGAAAGAGTAAAAAAGATATATGCATGAACATGTATTCTGATCAAACAAAATTATAGTTGTAAATATGTAATATTTAATTATAGTTGTAAATATGTAATATTTATTTATACAGCACATTCACAAAAGCAACTTAATGAAATTTACATATATCTAAACATATGTAGAATAAAAAACAATCACTTTCACACTAGTAAAATTTGTTGTACAAAATTCGCAGAGTGCAGCTTGAGCCATTTTTGTGTAATTTAGGAGTAGTTTTTAATATAAATAATGACTCTGCTATCCTGATTTCATTTTAACTTTTTCCACTGTATATTATTTTGAAGTTATGTCTACTGAAATTACACTTTCAGACATGAGAACAGAGTTCTCGAATGCTTGATTTTACTGGAACTGACAATATTTTTTCAGGTCGACAAGATGACCCGTATCTAAGTAATACACATTTCTTAGTTGAGCCAACATATGCTAGTTGGCATTTGGGGCAGTTAAATTGGTAAACTACCATCGAATAAAACGTGTCAGGTTACTTGTCCTTATGGATTACATAATTTTTAAGTTTATGGTTGTTATAAAATGAAATGAATGGTTTAATATGAGGGTATTGTATCTGTAGAAAATTGTAGTTAATTTCTTCTTTAGGTAATAGTTTAAATTGTCATTAAAGTAGGGCAATTTTATGTACATCTGCATTTTATTGCGAAAATTTCTAAGATGTTTATAAAATATGTTTGGAGGATATCCATTTGCAACAAAGAAACCAAGTAGGAAAGCTATTTCAATATGAAAATTAATATAAGTAGATGAAAATCTACATGCTCTATACAACAATGTACAAAATGAATTATGCTTAAAATTTTCGTAGCAACAGCTTATGAAATTTACACCAAAAAATGATGGCTTTCTGTAAATGCTTATATCTAACTTATATTGTCTTATGATTAGCATATCTAGAAAAGAGATTCTATTATCATTCTCTACCTCCTTTGTAAACTTTATTTAATTATGCTTGTTGTTCATAGAGTCAAGAAATGCATGTCCTTGTGTTCGGAAGATCACAAACTTATCATCAACGTGTCTTTTATAGAATATATCAAAATTTTTCGCATCTCATCTAGAGCATCTCACTATGAACAATTACTCATTGTCGAATTCATATGAATTTTTCAATGACGTGAAACATTTAAGACTAGAT
>JAXCGZ010017238.1:52500-77500 GCA_037179515.1 Halocaridina rubra | reverse complement strand
TATATATATATATATATATATATATATATATATATATATATATATATATATATATATATATATATAATGACATCGCGACTCGATGGAGCAGTCTGCTTCACACGTATGAGGGCTCAAGTCCGATATTTCAAGAATGTTCCTGAAGTATCACCTCACCAGATCACATTATAGAAAAGGAGTGTCGGATGACTCCCATCATGTGAAAAGCCATATTATCGTAAAGGTTAAGATAGTAAATCATTCGATGAGTGGCATTAGTCGTGGAACAGTATTCTGTGAGTTTAAGCTTTGTTAAGTGAAATCTTTAATACCAATTCTGCAGTGACCACCTCCCAATAGAAATAAATTAAGAATGCAACATTGCCTTTGTCATGTCATGAATTTGATATCAATTTGTAGGTGTGATAATTTTGTTGTTGTTTGCCGATATGTATTATTGTTAATCCACATAATGAGGTGGACACAGACAGGTTATAGCTGAGAAATTAAGGATGAATGCCCTTCCTAAAGCTCCGCAGTGGTCTTGATCGTGGTTTTGTCACCTTTGGATTGAGTGTTTTAACCACTGCGCTACCGCTATCCCCTGTATTTGCCTTTTATCCTCTAATTATACCCGAGTAAGTACTACAATTGTATGATGAAATGAGAGGTAGTTCGCATTGACAACCTTTTAAAGGCCACGCCCATTTTGGTCTCTGCAGTATTATTTACTCTCTAATCTTTTATGAAGAATGACTTTTATGATCTGTTTTATGACGTATCATCACGTGATATTATTGGGACTCAGTTCACTAAGATGATTTTATGACTCTGAAGTGTTACTATGGAGCCTTGATATTGCACTTCCCCAACTGGTGGCTCGCGTCCTCTTTTGGAATCACGAAGTATTATTGAGGGGTGGGTCGCTGATTCATGATAGTTGCTCTACTTGGCGTCTGTGACAACGCTATACGTCAATAAAGGTTTCAATAATATTCCGAGAATAACATTTTCAAAGTATTTTTATCACCTCATTAAAATTGCCATTTTATGCATATGTGGGGATGGGGTCGCGAGCTACATGGCTCTTTAAAAAAGAGGGTCACAGCCCTACCAATGTTGGAAAACTGTGTTATTGGAATCCAGTTAGCTAAGATTTCTTAGAACTTGAAGTATTACTATATAGAGTCGTATTATTGGACTTGGGCTTGCACCTTAGGGTATATGTTACTATATTTCATAACTTAATTTTGGCTTTATCATCCATAGTGTAGTCGCAATGAGAAAGTTCTCTTTTACATGGACAGTCACTGTGTGAGTTCTTGATTGCCTGGTGACTTATATCTAGAAGTAGATTTTGTTTATTAAAGAATGCCCGTAAAATTGTAATAAATATTTGTATATTGCAAAACTTATTCTATATTATGATAAATCATGTATTATGATTTTAGGGAGTGTAGTATTGTGAGTTAGTGTTCTGTTGGTCAAAACTTTTCCTATGTTTGTACTCTAAACTTGTGTTTGTTTATATGTATTTATGAGGGCATTCACTCAGTACTTTTGTACATAATTGAATACATTTATATGCGAGCATATATGCTATTTCCTCTGTATAAAGCTATGCTGGCATGAAATAAATATGACTACCTATATAAGTAGAAAAATAAGTGAAGGCATAAAAAATAGAATGAAGAATAAATAATGTGACGTCTTAGCGATGGTGAATTAGATAGTTATGATGACCTTAAAGTAAATACGTTGTGAACACTCATATACTGGAGTAAATTCTAGATATGTTTATGGGCGGTTTTTGGCAGTAAAGTCTTTGATTACTCCTAGGAGACGAGACATCATTGGTCTCTCGTATATGATTGTTGAGACACACTTTTCTCTTTGGATCTTGGCGGCCGATACTCAAATATTAAAACTTCATTGATTTATACATTGCAAAATATAATCAAGAAAGGTCTGGGCTTAGAGAGAATGGGATAAATATTTCCTATAGCTGACAATACATGTTACAAAACTAGCGATACACTTAGAGGAGCTAACAGTACTGAATGTTTCATTAGGTGATATATCATTATATTCTGTAGTGCTCCTGAAGAAATGGAACCTGCCTTTCATCAACAGCGAGGAAAGGTTAGGTTAGGTTCGTTTAGGTTACACTAGGTTATGATTTAAGCTAAAAATCCAAGCTCAAATTCTATCGTAACTTAATCTAAGCTAACCTTTCTTCGTGGTTCATAAAAGTCAGGTCCCAGTTCTTGAGGAGTTCCTATATATTTGTTTTTAGTATATAAGAAGTACATATACATTCCCCCTTGTAAGGGGGTGGCTGAACCAAGAAACGCGCATTCGCCTCGATCCACACATACCTCAACTACTCCTTTTAGTTTCTTGGTAATAAAGGGCTTCCACATTCCCCCCCCCTATTCCACCCTGCTTGGGTCTCCCACAAGGTAGACAGGCAAGGATATTCTACGGTGAGCCCCGACAGCCGCAGCTAGATTACCCCCACTTCTTCATCACATGTCAACTCCCCTCACACCTATCCATCACAGTTCACTGAGCCAGCAGGTGTGAGATATCTATTTGGCTCGTGTCACCTAAGCACAATCTTCCTTTACTCATTCCTATCTCTTGCACGCTCTCTTCCCTGCTGTACTGACATTCCATATGCATTCATTGCCCTTTTCACGCCATCCATCTATCCCTTTCTAGGTATTCCTCTTGGCCTAAGTCCAGTCACTTCTGCACTCCGCACACTCTTCGCTACTCGCGCATCACTCGTCCTTTCCATGTTTACAAACCAAGTCAGCACTCTGATCTAACCTATCTGACAGTTTCCTTTCTACACCCGTTCTCTGCCTGACATCCTCATTTCTTACTCTATTCTAGATACACCAACCATACTTCTTAATCACCTCTTCTCTATCACATTCAACTTGTTCCTTTCATCCTCTCTTGCTTTCCAAGTCTCTGCTTCTTACAATGCTGTCAGCACAGTTATATTCTTTAGTGCTCCTTTCAGCCTCTCTTGCATTCCAAGTCTCTGCTCTTTACAATGCTGTAGGCACAATCACACCTTCATATATCCTTCTCTTTGCATTTTTTTTTTTTTTTAGGATAGGATAGGAGGGGAAAAATGGGGAGGGGATTAAGGATATAAGGGAATTGGAGGGAAAAGCAAGAAAATTAAATAAAGTAAGAGATAAAAAAGAGAGGGGCAGACCCTCGTGCTAAGTTTTGATCTGGAATTCAGACTCATTCCCAAATACCTATTTCTTATCACGTTTTCAACCCAATTAGACATTTATTCGCTTCCTTCACTCTGTGACTTACCCCCTCACGCACTCTTCCACTTCTTGATAAATGCGACCTCAGATACTTAAAACTTTCAACTTCTTGAAGCAACTTCCAATTTACTCCTACATTCAGTCGCCCATCATTAACACTCCTCATGCATCTCTTGACTTTACCTCTACCAATATCATCAGTAACTTCTTTCTTTCACATACACACTAACATTCTCGGTCACCAAATGATTCTGTTCATTCTCATTATCAGCCACCAGTACAGTATCATCCACGAATAGCAATTGATTCAATTACCACAACATTCTATGCCCACCCACTAGTTTCAACCCACTGTCTAATATTCGTTCATTTACATCCCTTACCACTCCATCCATATACACAAACGACCATGGCGACAAACCACAACCTAAAAAAGCACATTAATATAAATGCATATTTCTCGAATATTGACATTTCTATATGCAAAATCAATAGTATATAGACTTAAGCACGAGATGTGGATTTGTAAAATAAGCGCACCTCCCAAAAGGAAACTATTTTACATCTATTAATAATGCTGAAAGAACGTTGTCAATCTCTTTCATAGCATTTTGTTAATAATGATAATAAGAAAAGTAGTAAATAACTTCTAAAAGCATCTTTATTTTTTTTCTTGTCATATTTACTTTTCATATATTTATATAGCATATTAACAAAACCTGGTATCTGTTTTCATTGCAGCGAGATTGCAAAACACGTTCATTACGCGAGCAGGTGCAAGATGGACAGGTATTCTAATGTTTCGACTTTTGCCAGCCTTAGCCACTATATTACCGATTGAATAATGACAGGATATTCTCATTAAGACTTGATATTCATGTTAGGAATACCTATAATTTTGACCTTTAGCAGCCATAGCTATACTCTATAGCATCAACTGTATAATGACCAGGTGTGCAAACTGGATATCTCCTTTGTTGTGTGAGTGACTGTACTATATTATACACATTTCATATATTACTTTCGTCCTGTGTGGCTGATACATTTACGTTGTAAATTGCTTTTAATTACGCATTTCTGCTTATTTTTCACTGAAGGTATATAGCGTGACATCATTCATCCGTTAACAATAAATAATTGCAATACCTTAATTAATCTAGTGATCCCATTTCTTTTGTTAGTGGTTGTACCTTAGGTAATGCTATGAGAGAGAGAGAGAGAGAGAGAGAGAGAGGAGAGAGAGAGAGAGAGAGAGAGAGAGAGAGAGAGAGAGAGAGAGAGAGAGAGTTATTTATTAAAGAAATAGAGATATTAGCTGCTAAAGGTAGTTATGCCTGCCATCAACCAGTTATTGACTTCAGCTGTATAATTACAAAACCTTGACTCAGGGGGCTCCCCTCTCTTTTGTAAGTTGTTGTGCTTAAGGCTATGTTATGAGAGAGAGAGAGAGAGAGAGAGAGGAGAGAGAGAGAGAGAGAGAGAGAGAGAGAGAGAGAGAGAGAGAGAGAGAGAGAGAGAGAGAGAGAGTATGGTATGTACCAGAGCCATATATACTCAATGGCACTGTTATGATGATTAAATTGTTTTCGTTAGAGAGAGGTTGATTGCTTCCTCCCTCTTTTTATTGATGTTATACGATTGCTCTCTCTCTCTCTCTGCTCTTTTATGTATTGCTTTACTTGCTTGCTGAGTGTCATGTACATTCCTTGTGTTCTGTGTTTTGTATTGGTTGTTTTGTGTCTTTTAGGGTTTTATGTTCGCTATATGATTCATTAGTTGAATTTTATGGGCATTTGCACTGTGTATTGTTTTGATCTATAGATTACTTTTCTCTATGCTTCATAGGATTCAACTTTAATAGCTATAGTAATAATTTGCTTCAATCCTTTATGCTTTTGGACATCTACATATTTCGTGAATACTGTTCCTTTGTTTATATATATATATATATATATATATATATATATATATATATATATATATATATATATATATATATATATATATATATATATACACACACACACATATATATATATATATATATATATATATATATATATATATATATATATATTATATATATATATATATTATATATATATATATTATATATATATATATATATATATATATATATATATATATATATATATATATATATATATATATATATATATATATATATAATATTTATTTTGCATATTTGTTTTGTATTTCTCAAGCTATTCTCTTCTCTCCAATTACTTTCATTCCTTTGCTCTTCACGTAAGTATGTCTTCTGTTACTCTACCTTATCTTTTCATTCTTGTACCTCTTTTATTTAACTTGCTGTAATATTTTTTATTAAGTAAGCTGATATGTATATTTTTTACCAGACAAGCCATTGCATAATACCTAATGCATTTGTAAACAGCTTAATATTCATGCAGGTACCAATTTCGTGATAAATGGTTTAACTTTCTGATTTGTAAATTTAGTGTACTAGTCTAACCACGTGGCAATTCCTTGAAACTCTCGGTGTTTTAGTATCTCTGTATATAGAAGTTATAATCCCCTTATAATAGGGGTGGCTGAGTCAAAGCAGAAATCTCACTCTTTGTAGGAGAAAACTACAAAGGAAGGATTCCCAGACCTCACGCTCGGCCCTATTTAGTTGACTTTTAGGACACGCTGGGAACAAGGTGGGGGTATTCTCCCCTCCCCCGTTTATAGAGTACTTGGCTCATAGTCATATCACTTCCCCGAATTAGCGCGAACTCGCACTCAAGAAGCCCCGAGTTCGACTTCCCGAGATGTTTTGTATAAAATTGTTGGCCAGAACCTCTTATTATCAAGAAGGTTTCAACTTCAACTTAAGCTCGGAATATTGAGTACACCTTCAGGTATGTTGGATCTGAAGAGAAAAATATGTTTAAGTTTAGGGCTCGAAGAAATGGTCACTATATGTAGAGATGTAGTTGATGCACTATAGCACAGATAACTAATGACATCCATCTATGTACGTAAAATGCATTGTTTAAAGATACTTATCACTACAGGAATGTTAATAAGATGTAAAAAAAACATTATGATGGCGCATTTGACTCAGAAGGCGAAAAATCCTACAGTCAAAAAAGGGGGAAAATTACTTAGAATTTATAAGTGAAATATGTCTCACCTAAGTACTATAAGACATTTTAAAGCCCGATTTCTTAAACAGTGTAAACCTGGGATACCATATTGTTAGTTAACTAGACACTCACAAATGGATTTCATAAACGCACCTTACGCGGTTCTGTGTATGGCTAGGATCCCACATGGGATCCTATATACACAGAACCACGTCAGATGCGTTTATGAAATCCATTTGTGTGTGTCTAGCTAACTAACAATATGGTATCCTAGGTTTACGCTGTTTAAGAAATCGGGCCTTAAAGTGTTAATTTTAAATATAAAGATATTTATTTATATTGCAAAGCTTTGTATGTTAAGCTGCAGTATAACATTTTTATTACAGCATTATTATTTTCTATGAAAGCTACATTTAATTTAACTATATGTCTAACCCTCTTATTTATTAGTTTAATTACATGTCTACTTATAAGTTACTATTAATGTTGAATAACCATTGTACAAAATGGAAATAAATGCTTGTTTGTTTGTTTGTTTGTTTGTTTGTTGTTACTAAGGTGCTTGCTAAAGTAACGCTTGTTAATATAGCCATGAGCCCTTCCAGACAACTGGGTTTTATCAAATAAGAATAGCTTTTACATGATATCGTTAGAAGAAACCATCTTGAGATGATAGGTGAGGTAACACCACAGTTATCAAGCATGAGTTGCACCTCTGCGCATTTATATTCTGTTCATTTTTATGTCATTTTCACCCTCTGTTCTTCTGTTTAAGTTTCTCTCTTTCTCTCCGGTCACTGTCTACTAGAGTATTTGGGATTTTCTGGATGCATATTTGCAAAGTGTATTATGATTTTTTGAGCCTTTGAACTATGAATGCACCAATCATTTGATTTAGTATTTGAGACTTTGAACTATGAATACATCATTCATTTGATTTAGTATTTGGGCTTTTGGACTATGAATACACCAGTCATTTGATTTAGTATTTGAGCCTTTGAACTATGAATACACCAGTCATTTGATTTAGTATTTGAGCCTTTGAACTATTAATACACCATTCATTTGATTTAGTATTTGAGCCTTTGAACTATGAATACACCAGTCATTTGATTTAGTATTCGAGCCTTTGAACTATGAATACACCATTCATTTGATTTGGTATGGGCCTTTGAACTATGAATACACCAGTCATTTGATTTATTATTTGAGCATTTGACTATGAATATACCAGTCTTTTGATTTAGTATTTGAGCCTTTGAACTATGAATACACATGTCAAATGTTATCGGGAAACCCACTGAGATTACTTTCAAAACTATCCTATGTGGTTGGTTTGGAAGCTATGAGCTGATTGTCACAAACAGCTTAGCGGATCAGATTTTGTGCCCAATCCTAGCACCAATTGCCAATATGCCGCCTGCATCTGAGTCTGTTGTGAATTGCGCCAATTTGACGTAATTATTTTCATCCTATTTTACATTGTTTCATGTTATAAAGCCTCTTTTCTCATATTTACGCACCGTATTATTTGTCAAAATTAGTCCTCTTTCGAATGGGGGTGGACACACGTGTTGGAACTGGGGGATAAAGGATGGATGGCCCTTCCTAAAACCCCATGGTGGAATCGAACCCGTGTTATTAGCTTCCCAGCCCTCGCACTCTTACCACTGAGCTACCGCGGACCTCTCCCTTTTCCCTTATTATGCTATTATTTCTTACTTCATGCAGCAATTATAGACTTCAAATGCCACATCTCATAGTGATCTTAAATTTTCCTTTCTATTCAATGTGAGAGGTTGAAAGCAAGAATAAAAGTAAAATAGCGCATTTTATATCAAAATCATTATTAAATTAAGAGTTCTGAGAAAAGCACTTAGGCCCGATTTCTTAAACAGTGTAAACCTAGGATACCATATTGTTAGTTAGCTAGACACACTAACTAACAATATGGTATCCTAGGTTTATCTGTTTAAGAAATCGGGCCTTAATGACAAAGCTATCAGTAATTGTGTTTAGTGTATATCTATTAATCATAAACAGTCAATATTTTAATATGGAGACTTGTTTTCTTTTTGAGTATCTAGTTGAAAACGAGGAGAGAGAGAGAGAGAGAGAGAGAGAGAGAGAGAGAGAGAGAGAGAGAGAGAGAGAGAGAGAGAGAGAGAGAGAGGAGAGAGAGAGAGAGAGAGAGAGCAAAAATTAAATAACTACCGTTAAATGAAAATTCTGACCAAGTATCTAGAACAGAATTAATTATTTTTAATCTTTTATGTTTCACTATTAGTCCCCTTAAGGGGATAGACACAGACAGATTGGCGCTAGGGAATGAATGCTGGATGCCCTTCCTAACAATAATGCTGGTAAAATACTTTTTGTAATAGATCTGCCTAAAAAATAAATAGATCAGAATTAAACTTTTCTCCTGATAGTTGTTAAATTTACCCCTTAATCCACACTTGGATTAAGCTCTTTAAAGCATCGAAAAAAATATCAACACTGGCTTTAGAAAACAGCTGATGTATGGATTTGCATTTGCAAAATCAAAGCCTTCCCAGTATGCAGATTTTTACTGGAAAAATAAACAATGCTGATGATTTTGCATATATGCGAATAAAAAGTATTTATGCTGTCAAAAAAAAAGATTTGAGAATTTTGTGTAATGAGTCGACGAAATCGGATATAAAGGATTACTGTATTCGAAACAAATATTTGGAATGAGAAAGGATTATAGTATCCATAATGCTTTGTGTGAATCGGATATAAAGGAGTAAAATATAGAAAGTAAGTCGTCAAAGTCAGATATCAAGGATTACAATATTCAAAGTCATTGGAATCGTATATAGATTTTTTTTTTTTTTATGATTGTGACACCAGAACGGGCCAGATTTATAATAAAGTAAAACAGCCCTCATCAGGTCTGGGCACGAAGAATACATAAAATAAAGAGAAACAGAAATGGAGAGTGTAATGACTTGTCAGATGTGAAGGGATAATATGTGTGTAACGAATATCCAAGAATATTCAGAGTTGATGTAGGCATAGAAAAAGAACCGTAACTGAAGGAAGACTTAACATCGAACTGTCCTGGACAGCCCTATTTAAGTTAAAAAAAAAACCCTTCAGCTGTAGTATCGCAACGGGCGGCTGGTGCCATGGGCCAACCTACTACATGGTACATATATATATATATATATATATATATATATACATATATATATATATATATATATATACATATATATATATATATATATATATATATATATATATATATATATATATATATATATATATATATATACATATATATATATATATATATATATATATATATATATATATATATACATACATATATATATATATATATATATATATATATATATATATATATATATATATATATATATATATATATATATATATATATATACACACACACACACACACACACACACACACACACACACACACACACACACACACACACACACACACACACACATATATATATATATATATATATATATATATATATATATATATATATATATATATATATAATGGTGATGAGAGGGTGTATATATATATATATATATATATATATATATATATATATATATATATATATATATATATATATATATATATATATATATATATATATATATAATGGTGATGAGAGGGTGTATATATATATATATATATATATATATATATATATATATATATATATATATATATATATATATGGGAAATAAAAAAGAATGCGAAGACTATTCATTACGAAAATATAATTCTTTAAATATAATTATCACAACTCTGATTCCTGTCGCACTTGCAAAGCTTCAGAAAAGAACTATTCCTGACAGAGTGCTATAATATTGCTTGGAATATCCTAAATCAGTCGTCGGAATCCGATAGAAAGAGGTTTGCATTATATCAAATGGGTCCTTTGCATCGCATGTAAAAGATTGAAGGATCTCAAATTAATCTTTAAAATCAACACAGAGGTCCTAACTATCGTAAACAAGTAGTAATTGCCAGATATAAGGACTATAATGTCCAAAATGATTTGTCGACATTGGACAGAAAGTACGTGAGCATCCAAAATTTATCGTCGTTATGACTATTTTAAATTATGAAATATTTCCATGTGGACCTCTGTTACCTTGGAACGCTAACATACTTCTCTTTTACGAAATTTATATATTACTTTTTTTTCACAGATGATAGATATTTGTTTCTTATTTTTTAAGTAATTCGCTGAAGCTAATGGAAAGATTCAATGTTAACCTATTCATGGCGTTTCGTATGTAAAAATTTAAGAAAAGTGACGACACCTCTCCAAGTGGGGAATCTTTCATAGGATCAGCGTTAATTAACGAAATTCCCCTTCGAAAGGGATCCCTTACCATGAAGATATCTGTAGTTCCTTTGTGGGAAATCAGCCATAAGATTAGCATTAAAAGTTTAATGTAATCTGTTTTATAGATAGTACGTAATATAATTATCATTAGTTTTTAATGGTGGAATGAATCACAGGATCAGTGTTAACAATTTAAGAAGCTTCTATTTTTAATAGATAGTACTAATATACGAGTATATATAGATTTTTATAGTTTCTGATTGTCGAGTCTGTTGTACGGCCAATTATATGAAATTCCCCATCTTAAGAAATAACTAAGATTTCTCTGCTTAACAAATGTGATATCAGTCTCAGAATAGTGGTAACATACATCTAGTGTGTGTAATATATATATATATATATATATATATATATATATATATATATATATATATATATATATATATATATATAGATATATATAGATATATATATATATATATATATATATATATATATATATATATATATATATATATATATATATAGATAGATATATATATAGATAGATATATATATAGATAGATATATATATATATATATATATATATATATATATATATATATATATATATATATATATATATATATATATGTGTGTGTGTGTGTGTGTGTGTGTATGTGTGTAGAGGTTAAGAACAAGGCAGAAATAAGGAAATGAATAGGAAAAGGAAAGGTTGAGATAATAGTCGAAGTATTGAGGACCTAAAAATATGGCAGGATTAGGCCATAAGATGACAATAGATTCGCTTTTTGAAGAAGGATAGGTTATTAGAATTAGGAAAGACAGAAGCAGGAAGAGAGTTTCAGAGCCTGGAGGTGGATGGGAAGAAGCAGTCGCTGCACCGACCAATCCCCGAGCTACAAATCTCCTGATAGTACCTGTGAGACGAGGCCGCTTGGCGAGTATTACGCCTCGGCAGTGAGGGAGGGATGCAACTCACCAACTTATCAGAGCAGCGATGGAAGTAGTAGCGATAGAAAAGAGAGAGATGATACCTTACAGTGAAAAGAGAGAGAATCCAGATTAAAAGTAAGAGAAGAGTCATTGCTGAGTCTAATTGCCTCAGATTCAATCCTGTCAAGGAGTTAATTATAAGAAGAAGCATCCCAGTTGTGCAGGCAGTATTCTAAGCAGGGATGGATTAGACCATTATGGATTTGAAGTAACTGAAAAGAGGAAAACTGATAACAAAAACGTAACCGAACTCCCGAAGTTTGGATACAAATTTAGAAATTTGGAATATGTGACTCTTGCAAGACAAGTTAAATGCTATTTGGATTTCTAATATCTAATGGAATTAAGAGGGTAAATTTCGCTAGTTTCAAAAACAATAGGGCTATCAGGAGGAGAAGAATATAGAGTTAGCTGGAAACTGTGTCTTGGAGGCATGAAATTTAACTAAATTTATTCGTGCCCCACTCTGATACCCTCTGCAAATCGGAGTTGAGAGTAGAAGAAAGAGTGATACGAGACTGATTACGAGTAGAATGTGAAGGTTTAAAGAGAAGGCAAAGGAAAAGTGATGGATACAGTCATCGGCAAAGGTATGGAGAAGAGAGTAGGATGGGGACTTAAGAAGATCGTTGATGAAGAAAATGAACAGAGTTGGTGAAAGAACAGAGCCCTGTGGAACACCACTGGTTACAGGGAATGAGGTAGATGTTGCACTGTCAGAAACCACAGATATAAAACAGTCAGAAAGAAAATTGGAAATCAGAGAACAGAGACAAGGGGTAAAGGCATAAGCAGGGAGTTTGACCAACAGAGCCTTGTGCCAAACTCTGTCAAAAGCCTTAGAAATATCAAGGGCAATGATAAAAGATTCCCCGCAGTTCCTCAGAGAAGACGATCATGCGTGAGTAAGATAAGACAGGAGGTCACCAGTGGCTCTTGTCTTGTGAAAGCTATGCTGGTGATCGAAGATAAGCGAGTTAGATTTGAAGCATTTCAAGAAGTAAGAATTGAGCAGAGTTTCGAATACTGTAGCAATAGCAGAGGTAAGGGCAATTGGTTGGTAGTTTGAAGGAATTGAGCGGTCACCCTTCTTTGGAATATAAAGAACTAGGGCAGTGCTTCCAAGTTGAAGGATAGATACTGGTTAAGAGATTGAGGCAAAAAAGATGGTAAAGCATGGGAGCCAGTTCATCTGCACACTCCTTGAGGAACCTTGCAGGGATACCATCGGGACCACATGTCTTGTTTGTTTTTAACATGTGAAGAACCTTATGGACTTGGCATGAAGAAAGATTAAGGGAGGGCATAAGGATAGAGAGAGGTAAAGTACGAGAAACAGGTGCACTGGAATTGATTACAGAAGGGCTTGGCAGTAGGAGAGCAAGCTATAGAACCATCAGGATGAATGAGAGAGGGAAAGCTTGAGTTACAGAAGTTTTTAGAATGATTTTTAGCTAAGGACCAGAAACATTTATCAGTGGGAGAGCAGTTAAGGTCATAAAATTTCCCTCTTAAAATGGAGGTTGCAGACCTTTGGATCTGAGCGATGCTGCAATTCCTAGCTGCCATAAAAGCAGAGTGAGTTAAGTCAGAAGGAGAGGCTTGGTACGGCCAGTATGTCCGATCCCTGGCCTGAATAGCTATGGAGCAGGCATGGTCAAATCAAGGATTAGGAGAAAAAAAGGTTTTCATAGAGGAGGGGATAAACGCCTCTATTCCCGAAGTTATGATTTCTGTAAGTTTTAGAGGTACCTGATTAGTCTGGAAGCAGTAGTCATCCAGTTGGAAATCAAAGAGAAAGTTGCGCAAATCATTGCATTGGGTACACTCAAAGTCCCAAAGAATGCTGAGTAGGAGAAATTGTTGGAGGGGGAGTGAAAATGGAAGAGATAGTGTCGCATAACTGAAGTCTTACTGAAGTTGCACGAAAGCTTGCTGAAGCCAGGAACTGAAACTGTAACAAGTCTTGAAGAGAAACTTGAGAGGCTAGAGATCAAGGGTGAAATTGAATACTCTCCCAATTGTTTTTCTGGGTACGGTCAATGGTTTTAGAAAGTGTTAACGATATATATGGCTGGATCCATGGGACTTAGCATCTGGCGTCAAGTGCCTCAAGAATGTGGGAAAGGCCCAGAAGTCGGCCCTGCCCAAAACCACAAGAAACACTAGCATTTTGACCCAATACCCAATAGCCATGAACTGATTTAGAACTCTTCTGTTCTATAGGCCTGCTGAAATAGCCCCTCCCCCCAAGAGGAGGGACCTCTCTTTGAACCTGAAGTCAATAGGCAGATATGGATTTAGCGACACGCCCTGCCCTTTGGGGTACTTCAAGAATACCCGAGGCAGTCAGAAAGAGTGAGCTTTAGTTAGAACTTTACCCGGGGCACGAATAGATCATAGATTTTGTTAATCATAGGGTGGGGGCATTCTTACCTTGTACCCATCTGGTACTAATAGTAACATAGTGATTAAAAGCACTGCGACAATCTAGTGGCAGGGCAGTACGGATTGGACGCTTGGAAAACGTACGTCAAGAGACAGGTGAATGCCAGTGCAGACCCGTGCGAAGAAAATAAGAATGGCAAACGCAGAAGACCAGTCCCTTCCAAGTCAGGAAATGGGCGATGAGGACAAAGACTGGAGAATTCTCGAATTAGAGGAGCAAGTGCAGCGCCTACAAACCCTCGCCTATGCCACTCCGTCGAGAAGGAACCTGGTCGATGGCGACAACATCGACAGCGAAACCGACGCCTCAAACATCGACGAACAGCCTGCCGCTCCGAGCCCCGTGGTGACACAGGGAATGCAGTAGGCCATGCCCCCAATCCGTGCCCTGATTGTAAAGGCGCCTCGAGTCAAAGATTCACCTTTATACTTTGACGACATAAAAGGCCTTGAATATCCATCCATATTTCCCGCAGCCGACTTTCTGACACACTTGGGTCTGCGGATGAGAAGCGCTGAGTGGACCGACGAGTACCGAATTAACGAAGTAGTACAAAGGTGCACCGAATTTGCGGCCGAGACCCTAGGCAGAGACGAATGGTCGGAGATAAAACAGTGGGAAACTTTTAAGGATCGGTTCCTAAAAATGTTCACAGTGCGACAGAGCAAAGAAACGCTCATATCTAAGATTCAAAGCAGTCCCCGAAGACGTTGAGAACAGTTGAATTGGTACGCAAGTAGGATCGAAACGTTAACAGGTTCAGTGAGTGAAATTGTCGATAACACATACATGCGACAAAGTATTGTGCGGAGCGCCTTTTGGAAAACTGTTCCGGAGAGGTGCCACTTTCTGTTGAGGTCCAACGTCCCGGTCCCCGATCTTGTGCGTCTACTGTCGAATTGGTTCAAGAGCCACCCTGGTCATGGGCCTTTGGAAGAGGAAATTGATAGGGAAAGACTCCTAGACCCAGCAGCGGTCCCCGTCGCAGCCATAGCAAACGACCAAGGACCGAGGTTCTGAGAAAAGAAGAAAGGACGGTGCGCAAAGTGTTGTGGCATAGGCCACCCACAGGAATGGCGCGTGGTAACGGCACCCCCGGACACAGTCTGCTTCAACTGTCTGGGGGCCGGACATCGGGTTGAAGGATGCCCCTCGGCGAGGATAGCTCACGGAGTTTAGCAACTTGTGAACAAGAAAAAAAAAATGACGACGCCCCAACGGGGACCTCCAGCGAACGGTCCGAACACCTCAGGTCGAGGAGCTATCGCTCCTCCCGAACGAGAAGTCGTGCACATCACAAGACCACCTCCTCAGCACAGATAAGTACTTGTAGTTTCTATCTAACGAGTAATGGGATCTTGCTAATGGAAATTGCGGTCGGTGGACTCCGCCAAATTGCTTTGTTAGATACAGGCTCAGCCGTGTCGTTAATTGACCGTAGTATTGTTGCAGACCCCATCACTAAATTAAATACTCCGGTAGTTATTACTACTTTGGGCGATAATACCCCGAACTTTGTTAGAGTTAAAGAAGTGGTGAAACCCGAGATTGCATTTGAGGGGTGCCCCACAAGATTTAAATTTCTTGTAGTACCTAGGGTAAGTGTTGAACAGGCGAAAGTAATAATTGGGTTCGAGGACATGGTAAAAATGGGAGTCAGTATTGTTAATACACTGGGTAAAACTACCGTAGCCATAAATGAGAGCGAAATAGTTGCACGTTCCACACGCGCGTCAGTGTCTGCATGCGTGTTGCAAGAGAAAAACGATAACTACGTCGTGACGCTTCGTGAAGAAATTATTGAGAACGCTACTGCATGCGTCTTAGAAGTTATTACCTCGTGAGTAATCCTGAACGCTCGAGCCTTATGCGTAGAATTTGTCGGAGAGTATACGGATTTATTCCTAATAAATTGGTAATGGTTCCCGAGGGATTGCAGAAATTTACGGTTATGTGTTCGAATATGTCGCCGATCTTGCTAGTTATTCCTAGAAACACAAAAGTTGCGAGAATAAACGAGAGAGTGAGTGAGTGAGTATGAGTGGGGGGAGGGCTCTTGTTTGTGGAATCGAGAGGAGCTCGTAAGGAAGCAGGACGGGGATGCGTTGTGGGGAGAGGTAAAGAAGCTCTTGCAAGGAATAAACGGCGAAGTCCCTGCTAAAATTCGGCGCCGAATAAATTCATTCGTAATAGAAGGTGGAATTTTGTACAAAATGTTTAAGAGAAAAAACGAAGAAGGGGGATACGCGGCAGTACTCCCCGAGGATTTCCACAGTCACGCCCTCTTTTTGTGTCACACCAGTCCCGCAGCCGGCCATATGGGAATTGAGAAAACGTATCGGTTGCTAAGTACCCAATTCTATTGGGGAGGGATGTATAAGGATGTTGTAGAGTGTGTTAAGAAATGTCACGTGTGCAATTGCTTCAAACGACAGCCTAATACAGTCTTCCCTGCCCGGATTTGGCCGCGATGCAGTTTTAGATGGGAGAGAGTCCATTGCGATTTGATAGGCCCCTTGCCCCGATCATATGATGGCTACTTATACATATTCGTACTCACAGACGAATGCACAAGATATACCTTCATGAGTGCAATGAAGGATAAGAGCGCGGCCTCGGTAGCCGTTGCCCTGTACCAGTTTACATTAGTATTTGGATTCCCTCGAGAAGTCATAACTGATAATGGACGCGAATTTATGAATGAAGTTTTCAAGGGGTTATGCTAGTTAGCACGAGTTCGCCATGCCGCGGTCCAAGCGTATCGGCCGCAAGCTAACGGGTTAGTAGAGCGACGAAATGCCTCGATTTTTACACTATTACGTCACCTCGCTGCCTCTGACCCCCAAGGATGGAACCTACACCTGAAACAAGCGGAGCAGGCCCTGGATTTCGCATATCATAAGTCCATCGGAGACTCCCCCTATGTCTTAGTGTTTGGGGAAGATCCCAAATTACCCTGGGACACGTTTGCCCCGCAAAAGCTCTTGCCAGTGTATGATATGGAGAGTCTTCGAACGTATGTGATAAATACCGCCAGAAAGACCTACGAACTTACGGCGGCCATCCTGGATAAGCAGAAAGAGAGATATGCAAAAGCGTATGATCTCAGGCGTAGTACAAAGAAGCATGAAGTAAAAGTAGGCGACTGAGTCTACGTGAAAAATGTTAACCACCATCATAAAATATCCCCCTTGTATCTAGGTCCATATCGGGTATTAGAGATTGTGCATGATAATATAGCCCTTAGAGATTTACGCAGTGATAAAATTTGCCATTATCATTCCAGCTAGGTCATAAAGAAAGAGTGGGAGCTGACAAGAAATGACAACAAGAATGTTACACAGCCGTTTCCCGTATTTGAGAGAGCAGAAGCTGATCTGGAAGCCGAAAGAACAGGGGAGAAAACAGCGCCCACATGCGCGCCTCCCCGCAAAAGCTAGTCAGCCGCAGCCCTGAAGGCAAACCTTGGGCAGTATAAGAGCAGAAAAAATAAAGTAATAAAAGGGAGGGTAATAATAAAAGTGCCCAACCGTGCGTAAGTATGAGCAAACTGACAGAACAGTCATATGTCGAACTTCTCCCTGTTCCGGAGGTAATTCTGTTGTATAGTAATTCAAATAAGTCAAATTCGAGATAGTAAAAGAATATATATATTTTCTGTTTTAATTATTCTTGTACAACTCCTTACGAGATTATGAAACTTAAGTAAAATGCATTCTTTAATGTTGCAAATGAAATATATTTGTATTATTATTGCATACACTGACAGAGTTTTTATGTTTTTTCAGATTCTCGTTTTTTTGTTGTAGTTTTTTGTATGAAGAAAAATCGTTAATACCTTTATCTCCTTGATCTATATATTATAATTAAAGAGTTTTGAAAAAGATTATCTAGAGATAATTATTGTTAATCCCTATCATCGTCATGAATTTAAAATTACAATTGAGCTAATTAAGATAATTGAGATTATCAGAGATTATATGTTGTTTTAAATTTAAAATTAATAATGCTTAAGTCATTATCAGACGTTTGTTACGAAAAGGATATTTGTACTTTGGTTGATAATGATTAGTTACACACTGAAATCATAATGATTAAGGTTATTTTTATTTTTTAAATATAGGAATATATTTGTATTAAAGATTTCCCACAAGGAAATAGACTCTGCATGCTCTAGTTCGTCTGTAAAATTACTAGTAATCTATAAGAATAATGCTATGTTCCTGTAATCTGTTTAGAGTTCATAGAAATAAGAATTCTTAGATAATAGCTTAAATAATTCGGCCCCATTTTTATTGTAAACTAATGTTAGCTAGGATATATCAAAGAGCTCTCCAAAGATAACCAATGCTGCTGCTGAAATAAAAGATATTTCAGTTTTGGTTGGGAGGGATGTCGCATAACTGAAGTCTTACTGAAGTTACATGAAAGCTTGCTGAAGCCAGGAACTGAAACTGTAACAAGTCTTGAAGAGAAACTTGAGAGGCTAGAGATCAAGGATGAAATTGAATACTCTCCCAATTGTTTTTCTAGGTACGGTCAGTGGTTTTAGAAAGTGTTAACGAGATATATGGCTGGATCCATGGGACTTAGCATCTGGCGTCAAGTGCCTCGAGTGTGGAAAAGGCCCAGAAGTCGGCTCTGCCCAAAACCACAAGAAACACTACCATTTTGACTGTATATGCCCTGGAGGGATACCCAATAGCCATGAACTGATTTAGAACTTTTCTGTTCTATAGGCCTGCTGAAATAGCCCCTCCCCCCAAGAGGAGGGACCTCTCTTTGAACCTGAAGTCGAATGGCAGAAATGGATATAGCAACACGCCCTGCCCTTTGGGGTACTTCAAAAATACCCGAGGCAGTCAGAAAGAGTGAGCTTTAGTTAGAACTTTATCCGGGGCACGAATAGATCATAGATTTTGTTAATCATAGGGTGGGGGCATTGAGGCATCGAGCATTTTGTACTTTAAAATAAATTTAAGTGAAGGAGCCACCGCTTGTCCATTCTTACCTTGTACCCATCTGGTACTAATAGTAACGTAGTGATTAAAAGCACTACGACGAGATCACAGTGGTCAGGTATACCAATATGGGAGAGTACAGAATATGAGTAATTTGAAGGATTAGAAGTAAGAAAAGGTCAAGTGTGTTAGCTGCATGTTGGTGGCAGTCTGAACACGAGTAGAATGTTTGATAATTTGCTCCAGATCGTGAGTAATAGAGAAAGCAAGGGCCTCACTTTTTCCCACAGCACTGGGAAAAGAATTAAGCTGTCACTGTGGTGTACATGGAAGTCCCCAATATAGAGAATTATAGCATGTAGGTGAGAAGATAGTAAGGGCTCTTGGCAGGAGGATAGATATTCAAAGAAAGACACTAAGTGGAGTTAGGAGAGCATTAGCAGAAGCAAAGAAATATAGTGGTAGTGGGGAGATAGATCTTCAGCCAGAGAACATCAAAGTCAGGAGATTTAAGGTCCATGACCCTTGCAATAGGAGTGTTAGTGTTGCAGTAGGCGGAACCCAATTTTTGTAACGGAGAAAAAATGTAGGTTATTGTGAGAGATTTTAAATGGGTCAGGGTAAGCATGGCTAGACATCTGGGTTTCAGAGAGAAGGAAAAGGTTATGGATGATGTACTCAAGTGCTGTTGCACAGACAAAAGATTGGAGTTCAGACCACGAATGTTAGAAAAGTGAAGAGTGAAAGAAGCAGATCTACCAGGAAATGCAAGGTTAAGGGTAGAACCATTACTGCCATCAAACTTGTTTACCCTCGTGCCAATAGTGGAGTCAACGAAATCCCTGGGGATTCTTAGCACCCCTCTATGCAGGGTACTGGGGGCCATAAGCTGTGAACCTTCCATAATTATAGTAAAAATAAGGAAAAATAAAGCAAAAAGAAACAGATGGGTAGTGTTGTGAATTGTCAAATGTAATGAGACAGTAAGAGATGTGTAAGGAATGAGCCAAAATTTTCGGTATATATGTAGGCACAAGGAAAGAACCGTGCCTGAAAGAAGACTTACCTAGTACTGGCCTAGACAGCTCCAATTCTGTAATACCTTCAGTCGTAGTATTTCAACGAGTGACTGTGCCATGGCTAGTGTACTACCATAAAGGAGTTATAGCTAAAAATTTGTCATATGATTATTAAGAGCTAGTGAATTCGGCCTCTGTACTCCGTATACTTCTTTGCCTTAAGATGATGATAATAATAAAGATAGAAATTAATTAATCTCTCCCAGCAGTTTTTTCCATCTTACTGGGTTGCTATTTCTCGCAACCATCTTGAAGACTAGTGTTGGTTTGGCATATTTGAAAACCTGAATCATGTTCATGCTCCTGACGAGGATTCGAACTTATAACACTTGACAACCCATCAGTGTGCATAAGGAGTTACCAGCTGTACCACTGAAGTTTCACAAGCAGTAGGAATCCTCGTTGGTAAATGCTAGAGCTAGAAAATAAACGCTCAGAGTATTCCATTCCTCTCACCAACCCTCCCTTACCATCCAGGACTTGGCAGCGGTACTAAGGTGATTTGACATGCCTCTCCGGTGGCTGGATGAATAATAATAATAATAATAATAATAATAATAATAATAATAATAATAATAATAATTAATTAGAATGATAATATTGATAATAATAATAATAATAATAATAATAATAATAATAATAATAATAATAATAATAATAATAATAATAATAATAATGATGATAATGAAAAGATCTTGAGAATATATTTTAATGAAACTGGGTCATGGTCATCTAAAAAAAAAATCGAAATATGTATAATACTTCTGGAGTGCTTGTGACTCTGTCACACTGAAAGATTACCAGCAATCATATTTCAAATCCATTAAATGTAAATGTAATCCAGTTTGCGTTTTCTCTAGTATTTTTTCCATCATGATTTCTTCTTTTTGTCTTGAGAATTATTGTACCGTTTCTTATATTGACTCTCGTCTGTTTATCTTTGGTTTTTCTCAGGAGTTGAGGTGGAATCACCTCAATTAGGGATTGTGTGTCTGTCCATTTATTTCTCTGTCAGATTATCTGTCTTTTTAGGCTTTTTTATATATGCTGGTGTTTCCTTGTAAGTCTATAGACATTTTTTTTTGGGGGGAAGGGTGTCTACATATATATCTGTTTATACATATTTTGAAATAAATAAATGCATTTTATCAATTAATTATTTATTCAGTGTCTGTGTATCTACCTACGTTTTACTCTTAAATCTTGTTGTTCCTGTTTTACGTCACGGACTCTCTTTTCTACCAAGGGCTAGGACAGTTGCCTCCTTGCAAAGAACTTGTTTTGTCAGATGTAATCGTTATTCTGAGTGCATGCCCTTGCTAACCTCAGACCGTGAAGGGGCGCGAATCCTCGACCTGAAGCCTCAGAGTCGCGGACGCTACCGCTTGAGCCACGGTGACTACTTTTACTCTAAGTCTGTTCTCTCCAATTTAGTATGTCTGTATTAATATTGTTGTGTATTTATCTGTTATTTGCCATTTTTATTCACCCATTGAAAATTCTCTCTCTCTCTCTCTCTCTCTCTCTCTCTCTCTCTCTCTCTCTCTCTCTCTCTCTCTCTCTCTCTCTCTCTCTCTCTCTCTCTCTCTCTCTCTCTCTCTTCCCATATATGCCTATCTATCCATACACATACCTCATCTTAACCATTCTTCTTTACATACCAATTTGGCTATTTATCCGTCAATCTGTCTCTCCTAATTTGTGTGATGTATCTCTATTTTACTTCCTCTCCTTTATCCTCCTCCTTTTGCTTCCTCCTCTGAAGAATGAATAAATGTTGCGCAAGAGACACTTCCTTCTATTCACAGGTTTTATAGAACGTTATTTCTGCTCTCAATAAGAGAAGAAGAAGAAGCTTTCATTCTTCCTCGAGTACTCTCGTGTTTTCATTCATTCGTCCTCTTCTTCCTTTCTTTGCTTTTATTTATCTCTTTCTATTCCTTCTTTGAAGTGATTGTTCTTCACTGTTCTTTAATTTCTTTATATAAAATGCTTCTTGGCTTATTGGAAAATAGTAAAAATATTTAAATAATAATGATAATAATAATAATAATAATAATAATAATAATAATAATAATAATAATAATAATAATAATAATAATAATAATAATAATTAAAAAGAAACTTTCACCATAACGTGTATTGTTAATATGAAAATAAAGGGAAAGTCCACCCTGATATATATTATTATATATTTAAACTAGAACTTGACCAGTTAACCTCTTCAGTAGCGCTAATTTTTTTTCATGTTAAAAGGTTACGAAAAAAGATAGAATAGTGAATAACAGTAGTTAATGATATTAAATATTATTGTAAAATATGTAATTAAATAGTTAGAATAAATAATTTGTATAATAGCCAATTAAGTAATGCCATTGTTTGCGAAGATTCGATCAGCAAAGATCGACCCCACATAAAAGTGGGAAAAGATGTAGACGAAGAAGAAGAAGAATTGTTTGCGAAGATTCCTCGTGCTATGCGTGCCGATCTTCTTAATGCTCTCGATGTAGAACTGATTGTCTGTGTTGCTTCTTGTTGCTGGATATTCCCAGCATCCTCCATGCCACACAGCGACGTCATCGGTCCCTGTATCAGACTCTGTTGGATAGATTTCAGTTTCATCCGATACCTGTGATGAAAACAGGAAGCAGCATCAATAGAGGGAACAGTGCCTTGGGCTTTAAACTTTATTTTAGCCGTTTTACAAACAATAATTTTAATAACCCTGTCCTCCTGCGTAAAAGAGTTATTTTCCACGTTGTCGCATAAATCTGTTAGCGATCCCTCAACTACTCTTCTCTTACCTACATTTCGATTTCTATTAACTATATCTGCGCAGTTTTTCAGTTACTTCTGTGGTCAAAATCTATACTGTGTTTAGATAACACACTTTCTCCCTAATATCCCTAATAATAATATTATATATCAGTGTGAACTTTTACTTTATTTTCATAATAATAGTAATAACAATAATAGTAATAATAATAACAATAATGATAGGAGCCAAGCTTCCAAGATTGCAACAGTATATGTTGTCTTTCATATTCCTTCCTTACCTCGACAATCATCGTCATTTTCCGTTTGTGGTTTTATATCCCTTTCCATGACCATATTCCAAAATTTCGAATGCTTCTAAATTTTAAAATATGAATTAAAAACATATATTTAGGATATAAATTGATGTTTACAATAAAATTAAACTATTATTGTCAATTTTCGTGTACGAAGATTATTTATTTTTATTGAGGTCTGCGTGACGGACAATTTTGTATGCTGTTTCAGTGTAGACCCCACACATCTGATGGTGTCCTCACTAAGGCTGCCATGTCCATGGAGACTTCCATACCAAGAACCCTTTTACCATCTCCTTCTTACCCTAATGAGTCACTGGCAAGGATAATATTCATGCAGATTGTTTTCGGAAATGAATGCAACCCTTGAAAACAGGTCGTAGTATTACTGATATTTTTTGTCAATTTTTTTATGATTGTGACATAAGGATGGAAAAAAATAAAATGAATAAATAAACTTCCCTCATCGGGCCTCCTCACGAAGAAAATATAATGAAAAGAGAAACAGATGGGAGTGTTGTGACTTGTCAGATGTGAAGGGCTAATAACAGATGTGAAACGACTGTTTAAGAATGCATCACATGAGCAATATATAGAAAAAAATAGTGGTAATAGTAGTAGTAGTAGGAATAAAAGCAAGCCGTGTTTTCCAAGTCCATCACATGGGCCACATATGAGAGATAAGAGTGAAGTGGATGTTTAAAAGCGAATGTATTTAATGATAACAAACTAAAAGATAAACATAGAGGAGGGGGGGTTAATGTTGTTGATAACACCGCCATGTTTACGTTGTGCTTCTGATAACACGATAACAGATCCTTTAATGCCATTAATTGACTAGACTAACTGAATTATGGCATAGGGTGGAGGGTGGGGGGGAATGACCATACTTTCATTTTAATGAGGTGTGCTCTGTACACGAGAGAGAGAAATACTTGAACCTTTTCCCCACATTCCTTTTTTTTTTTTTTTTTTTTTTTTTCATTCGCACTGTGTGCTTGTGTGTGTGTGTGTGTGTGTGTGCATATATATATATATATATATATATATATATATATATATATATATATATATATATATATATATATATATTATTTATTTATTTTTTCCCCATTCGTGTCATGTGTGTTTTCTTTTTAGACACTACCTCCTTGTTCAAGTTTTAGGTTAGAGTTCAATGCAGTGCTAACACTTCAACCTCTTGTCCTTGACTGTTAATGGCGTATGGGTTGGGAGACTTGTCTTGCGTGTGCGTAAGTAATTAAGTACTTGTTATATATATATATATATATATATATATATATATATATATATATATATATATATATATATATATATATATATATATATATATATATATATATATATATATATATGGTAGGAAAAGCCCATTAAATAAAACGAAAATATATATATAAAAAGTACTTATTAATTTCATGACCTAAACTGGTCACCTTCTCAAAGTACAATTGTACTTTGAGAAGGTGACCAGTTTAGGTCACGAAATTAATAAGTACTTTTTTTATATATATTTTCGTTGTTTTATATAATGGGCTTTTCCTGCCATTTTAGACTGTATGTGAACAGTTCAGTGTTAGTAATATATATATATATATATATATATATATATATATATATATATATATATATATATATATATATATGCATATATATATATAT